>OMNV01026395.1:19191-48755 GCA_900303265.1 Brotula barbata | reverse complement strand
ATTAACTCTGAAATTATTAGAAAACAGAAGCTACAGTTGAATATCAAAATTAGTACTTCTACAGTAGTTTTATTTTATGAAAGATTAAACGCCTTTTAGCCAAAATTATTCATGCTCTCCACCCATGGCTATTACAGTCTTTTTGATGGGACAATTGCGTATGGAAAAAATGCAATGTCAGCAGGAATATAGGACATCCTGCAGGCCTAATTTTTATACAAAAATGTTTCCATGCAGTAATGCAGGCAACCTGTTCTCTGCATATCACAGATGGCCCTCGGACGAGGCAAAAGTGTCTGTAGGAAGATATGATATTATCTCGTGTTGCTGGAGAGCCAACACAGTGCAGCAGCTCTGACTGACATCTATGCACTAAAGCTGTGACATCTTAGTGAAAGCCATGCTTTCATGCTAAAAATATTCCCAAGTGCTCAGTTTGTCCTTCAGATCTCTGCTTGATTTTATTTCCATTAGTTCCTGCCTGAACAGAGAAGAGTTACTGTATGTAGTGTTCAGACAACCATAGACTATTTATAACCTAAATTACTAATCAAACTGTGGAAACTCATAAAATAGCAGAGGTTCTCTTCCCAATTCTGTGAGCTAATGATGTAAAGAAAAGGTGCATTGTACAAAAGTCTACACCAAAAACGGAAGGCGGTGTTCACACACACCCACTCGAATTCACACGCCTCGTACAGGCTAAATTAATAGAGTTCGGTTCATTTGAGTGTCGTGACCTAAAGCTATATTCGATACAAGCATACCGGATCTATTCTTGGAAATGAAGCAAAGGGTACTAATTTCAAGGGGATTCAAATAATTAGAGAGCTGTCAAAATGTCTGCCCAAATGACATTGTGACAGGTATTATTTTGGTGCCATCACTGAACCACATAACACCTGACTAAAATCATGATCACAGTATCAAAATGCTATTGTCTGATCCACAGAGAAACTGTACTGAAGACAGGAGCATCAGTAAAGATATGGTCTGTGTAATAGGCACGAGGCAGAGCGTGAGGAACAGGTCAACAAGTGTTATTCATTTACAACAGCTTTAGCAAATAAACACATTTCATTAGGTAATAATAGGGATGCAACATATTTACGATGGGTACAAGTAAACACATTTTTTGGAATGACTCATTTGCAGCATGTAGCAGCGGAAGAAATTGAATAAGATAAAACATCAATGATAGTAAAGGCAGCAATGTTTCCTACTTGCTTGTAGTTGTCCGGGAGGTGCCGAGGCCTCTGGATCTCTCTTCAGTTTGTTGTAATCCTGTGGAATAAACACAGACACATATTTAGAGTTTGATACCTGACTATAGTAGCTAAAAAAGGAAACACAGAATAACACAAAAAGGCTCTCTGTTGATGAAAACATTTTTGATTTCGAGGAACCATCACCACTTGTGTAGAAACACACTGCAGTGCTAAAAGAGTTAAAAGTGGACCTAAGTTCACTCAAAGTACAACCAACTGTTGGACATCATTCACTACGAGGTTACATTCAGGTCAAATGTCCCACTGAGAGGATTTTGGCCCGACATACAGCAAAAAAGTTTACCTGTGTGTCCACAGGACAAAAACATGCATTGTAAGCCAACTGTACCATTAAGTTGACTGACTTTCTGTTGCATGCATAGGAATCTGTAATTTGCCATCAAACATGGATTCGCAGCCTACATGCATAAGGTCATTATTGTATTGATCAGGGTGCTGACATGAATCAATCACAGCATCATAGTTAGTGAGCAAGATCATTTGAGTCCTGTAGAGGTTGGGCTTGTAAATGTGTGAGTGTGTGACTTGATCTTCCCTTGGACACAGACTGAGATGACACTCTCGTATTATGGAGCCATCAGACAAGTTAGATACTGATGCAAGCATGATCAATCCCACCAGTGAGCCGAGGACAAGCCAAATGATGAATAAATATTTAGTTTTTTGTTTGTTTTAGGCTTTAAAAATAGGAAGCACCTGAAAATTCAGAAAACACAGCATGAATAATGGTAAAGCGCCATTAAAAATTAAACCCTCTGGCCATGTTCGCTTGCCAGTTGTGTGGCCCGTAGTCAAATGTTGAGCTATTCAACTATTGCACTATTCATGAAATTCCAACAGACAGCAGGTAAAAGTGGACGTGAACTGGCAGGGCCTTGTTTTTAAAGTCCAGCAATCAGAAAGTATTTGCAACATTTGCATTAGTTAGTCAGGGCCTCAGAACCTGAGCTCTGGAGGAGTTTATGGTAAATTGTTAATCTATTTATCCTTATTGTTGTGCTAATCAATCCACTGAAGCTTTAACAGTGAACCTAATCGAAATTTTAAACTTAACAACTGTCTGGAAATTGGTTACATATGCATTCACATGAACAGGAGGAAGAATGAGAGGAATGAAGAGGAGGGGATGTTCCACTGTGAATAACTTATTATTGTATAAAATCTTTGTTGAAAATGATTTTCTTTTCTTTTTTTTTAATGGTGGATAAAGTTTACGAAAGATCCGTAAAATATATAAACAAAATATCTGTAGGATCAAAAAATGTCGACTTTCTTAAACCTATCGGTTTAAACTGTACTTCAAAACAATAAATGAGGAGTTCTCTATTTGGCAATATTCTTCAAGCACCATCCGTTCATTTTTGTTTAGCTTTAATGACTGCTGCACTGAGGCTGAGTGTAGAGCTACATCAGTGTGGAGCCAGGCAGCATTCCAGACAGATGGCACAACAGTTTCCACTAAACAGATAAAGGCAGCTACACTGACGGCAGACATCCACTCTTTATACTATTTTCTCTTAAGTCAGGGCAATTAAAACGTTTTCCCTCAATAACAACAGAGAAGTGAAACCTGCAGGAGATGCAGCTATTCTCTGTGGTTAAATCTACCATGCCAAACTATGTTTCTATGGTAACCGTGGACCATGAAAGCATTGAGGGGTAAGTGGAGGCTGGTTCATTCTTTTAGAAAAACATTCTTGGACAGTCCTTATCCGATCTCTGACCAGCGATGACTTCTTAGGTGTATGTGCGTGTGTGTGCGTGTGTGTGTACGCCAAATGGCATTCAGCAGGGTTGTGGCCCAGCAGGTAACACCAGAGCCGCAGCGAGAATCAGGATCAGAAAGAACATACAGATAATCAAGCCGACCACGCCACAAAGGCCCCAGATCCCATCACAATGAACAAACTCCAACTCCCGTGGGCCTCTGGGTAAGGGTATACATGTGTTTGTATTCCATACCGTCACACACACAGCAGGTCCCTGCGGAAAAGCTACAGCTGCTCTTTTTGTTTGTCCTTTTCTACAAGCAGCACTGTAAACAGATTTGCGAAATTCAGTGGAGACCAGAGTGAAAGCAAACCCAAGTGTAAACAACTTCACACATCAAGTTGTAATGTGGAGCGCTTTGAGGAATGACGCATTTCTTCGCGTTCCTTAACAGTATTTGCCTTGGTTTAGGTTGTTAATTATGGTTTGGATTGGTACGGCTAATTGGTGCTGTCCATCATTCGGGTATTTCCTGTCTCTTTGTATTGCATCTCTCCGTTTATCGCCTCCTCCTTCCAGCCACCCCTGCTCTCAAGTCTTACTCATCTGTTCCTTCCCTGCTTTAAACTTAATTATTTAATTGGATTTAAAGCTAGAAATTGTCAGCTCCACACTGCATGCTTTCCAACAGCAGGAACAAGTTGTCTTAACTAGAACCTTATAAATCCTGAGAGATGTCATCGGTGAACTACTGTATTTCTACCAATGATAAATAATGCTTTTGAAAAACAGGAAACCAAAGTGGATGAGAGGAACAGCCCACTCACTTACTGCTGTCAGGAGAAACGTGTTGCACATGAAGTGATTTTACAAGATTTCAAGAATTCAAGTCATTTACGTCCAAATTTGGACAATGCCCCCCACAGAAAATTTGATTTACAACGCGCTGGGAAGCTAATATAATACATGTAGCCTTTATTGTTGCATGCCTAACTTCTGTCTTTGTTTGAGTAACAGCGCTGGGATCCATAAGGGTCCATTCAAACCCTTCAGACCTGAGGAGTGCTGCAACATATAAAAACATTTGACCTGAAAATCAGGATTTTTCCCTTTAGCTAATCAAAATAATTCAGCCTACACTTTTCACAACATTAAGTTTAGTTCCTGTTTGTTTTCTTAGTCTGATTTTCCACACATAGATCAAGAATGTTTTTCATCAGCCCACTCACAAATCTTGGAACAACAGGGACAGTTTTCAACCGAACTTAAACCAATGGCTGCCTGTACGCCATAAAATAGAACAATGGTCTTACATTGCCTTTATGAAGACATGTAATCTTCTATGAGTGCTTTCAAACTGCAAAGGAATTAAATTCCAGCCTTCCAGTCCTGTGTAGCTGTATCTATGACCAAGACATTTGGAGCTGTACCTTTACAAAGCTCTCTTTGTTTCTGTTCTCATCATCCACTGCTCAGAAACTCAATATTATAAGACACAGCAGACTCCACACAGCAACACAGACTGTCTGAGTTACAAACACTGCTCCTTTGCAAAGCAGCCAACAGTATAAAACACCCTAAACTTGATTTTGTAAGTTTGCAAAATGAAAATCCAGAATTATTTCACAATTTTTACCTCCACATCATTTGCACCTGGCAGAACACAAAGCAGAAACTTTAAGTTCTTGGCCAATTAAGGTGGATTCATGCCAACCTGAACACCCACCTGCAGTCAACTCGGCTAACATCTACGGGAAATGTGCATCTGTGGTTTGTTCTTACAGCTGTGTGAATATCACTGTGTTAGTTCAGCCATTTCACTGAGACTCCTTAATGACACATTATTTGGACAACAAACAATCAATATGAAACATGTCTTCATAAATAAAAAAATTTAAAAAAAAAACACAAAGGGCACAAAGAGTTCACAGCCCCAAAGATGCCTTGACAAAACGCATCTTTTCTTCTTCAAGCAAATATTTTAGTCTGGCAGATCGCGATCCTGATCACTGAACCACGCGCCAGCCTCTCACCAAGTGTCTTCATAATTGAAATTTGTCAGTAAAAAAAACATATGGGGAACATAAGCTCCTGTAATCAGCCAGTCAGCTCCACCACTTTGTTGAACCCTCCATATGCTTTATAAAGTTTTATTTATTTATTATATTAAACAAGCACCATGTTAAACACGATTAAATGAGGTTCTAAACCCGATATGCAGCTCTTGTCCCTGGATATGTAAGCTTTTAATCATAACAATATAATTTATAACATCACACAATAAAATAGTATATATTGTTTATGCACGCTACCAAACTATGAGAATCTTTCAATTTATTTGCCTGACGAAGATGTTGCTTTAATAAGTTCATTGTTTGGGAGCAAAAAATTCAGTGTGTGGAGGACAACCTTTGAGGCTTTGAACTGTGTTTGTCCAACCCCTGATCCCAACTTGTGTTGCATGTGTTTTCAACAGAGACAGACACAAACTGACAAAACTTTCTGAGAATCTGTTTATTGTTTTTAAATACAATCGTTGTTACTTTATTGTGTTTGTGTTTTAACACTATGTATTTTATTTATTGGTGTATTCTAGTAGATGTCTAGGGACTGTAGCAAAGCAGACAATGAGAGTGAGGATGACAGAGGGGCGGGGCATTCAGCCTGTCATTCAAGTTTGATAACAATGCTAGCATGATTAATTCAACCACTGAGCCAACAAGCCAAATGATAAATGATAGTCTGACCAGCTGACAATTATCAGATATGATAGATAAAGTTTCTGACAACAACAAACATGGTGACTGTTGAGGAGATCCTGATCATGTAAAAAAAAGTGAGTGTATTTAAGTGCATCCTACATTTTCAGAAGTATTTCCGAGAGACGCAACCTCGATTTATATTCTGACCAATTCAATAATATGCTTTATACTGAGTGACATAACATGAAGTTAGAGTAAGCAGGAGAGTGAATCATATCAATTTCATTTTTTTTTTCATTTCACCCCACCCAAAATCCACTCCAAACAAATGCAATCAGACATCACCTCATATCACCATTAGGCTTCAGATCCTTCACAAGTGGAGCCATTCAACAGACAAAGCGGTGGTGAAGTGTACAGCAGCTCCAGTGAGACCAGACACTAACCCACTGTCACAGGATGATTTATTGAAATGTTACCCACACCAAATTAACAAACAGGGCTGGTCTCATTTCCAGTCTCCGATTGCCTGTGAATAACAAACAAGCCGGGGGAATCCATGCAAACCGCCACCGTGACACAACTCTTATGGATATTAATATTTTCTTTCCCTGTCATTGGTTATTTATTTACCACCGTTCCAACCCACTCTCCCTACAGTATTGAGACAATCCATCCTGTCAGATTTACACTGTTAAACAGGACTGGAGGGGAGGGGAAGGATAGAGGCTGCATGGCTGTGTGTGTGCGTGTGTTTACTGTGGATTAAAATGTGCTTGTACATCATGTTTATAGGTGAATGTATCTTTGTCTGTGCATATGTGCTTGCATTTAGCTGTGTCTACATGACGCCGTGCCAGTGTGTTTGCTTGTGTGTGTGTGTGTGTGTGTGTTTGTGTGTGTGACAGCAGCAGCGTGTTGTGAGAATGTTATTAGGAGGTTGTAAGTGGCTCGCTGAGGCGTTGCAGGAATGTTGCGCTTTGAAAAACCACTCTGACAGAAGCCACTTGTGACCTGGAAGTGAAAGCAATCTTTCATCTATCTCATCCACCGGTTTGTTGACACTCCTCTTTTCAACTTTTTTGCTCAGTCCTCTATCACAAAATTTTTCCTGATGCCTCCGTTCTTGACTTTGTAACACCTTTTCGGTCTGCCAGGAAACTCTTATTTGACTATTCCTCACTCCTCACAGGGACCGAAAATCAATCTTGAGCCTCATCAATTCTCTTATTTCTGCTCTGAAGATGAAGAAGCTCATGGAGATTTTCTTTAGTTGTATTCATCTGTTCATTGGCTGAGAGGCAGGTTACACCCTGGAAAGACTGCTGGCTTTTGTGCTGTAGCTAATTGGTCCGTTAAACCAACAATCATGTTCCTGTAAGCTAAAAGAAGACAAGAAATGATTGTAATCATATTAGGGCCTAATTGTGTAGGTTAGACCAAATGGAACAGTCTATCATCTGTTAAAAATTCATTGAAATGGTTCAAGGGCTCATGAAATTTCTTCTGCTTCCAAAGGGGCCACGACAGAAAAGGTGTGACTTCTCCTCAACCAATTCGTATGGATTTGGTCTCCCTCCTTCAAATCAGCACATGTCCCCCCGGGCAAGGCTAATCTGTCAAGGTACTGCCGGCGCTCCCTCTCTTCCATTCTCTGCATAAATCCCCCCATTTGAAGGCAGCTACGGTGCGTGGAGTGTAACAGGGTAAAGGTCTTTTCACCTTTAACTACATATACCATGACAGGAAAAGAAAAGAATGGTGATAAACAGTGAGCAGGACACGGAAGGAGATGGAAAACAGGAAGAAAGTGACAAGCAAGCAGAAAGAAAGGCTATTAGTTTCACACCGGGCATGCAGAGGCATTTTTCAGAGTTTCTGCTGCTTCACAGGTAAATATGATAGCGAGACAAGAATGATGATCAGGCCATGAATACAGTCCACAGAGAAAGAGACGATGGTTCTAAAGCTGACATCTTCTGCTTTTTGTTGCATCATGTCTAGAGTGGCAGACAGGTAAGCCTACACAGACAAAACCACAGATGAACCTGAATCAAGACAGTATATGTAAAACTGTCTATCTAAAACTTATGTGAATATAAAAATGATTCAAATGTTTGTGCATATTGTACATATGATGGTGTTCGATAGAATCTTACACACCTTGGCTTGTGCTTTCCGGTGTATGTGTTATTTGTGCATAAGTATGTGAGTGCGTGAGGCTCTTCTCCCTCAACTGGAAAACATCCAGAGAGCGAAGGAGAGAGAAACAAAGGCAGACAGAAAAAGACTTTTAATGGGGTCCTTCAAATTGAAAAGAATTCGCCCCTGGATGTGGGAATCCAATTCCCTCCAATCCAATGGGATTGGCATTGAGCTGGGTAAATAAGGATGGATTGTTTGTCTGTTAGCCCGCTGTGGCGTGAATCCACTGTTTAAATGGAAAGTGACAGATCCCCCTTCACTACCCTAGCATACACACAAACACACACACACACACACACACACACACCCACGTTTTCTTTTTCAACTCCTCTTTTCTCATTCACCTCTCTCTGTTCTCTCCCTTCTTACAGTTTCCCTCTTTATCATGTCCTGCTACAACAACGACTCCTAATGAGGAAGCTAAGGTCACCTACACACATCCATAATCCCCAAAAGACACACACACACACGCCAGGCAAGCAACACATATAACGGAATCGTCTCTCCAGCAAGTGCTAAAACACTAAATTTGTAGAATAAGATAAGGAGTGACTTTTGCCAACATGATGCAACTGTGTGTAACCTCCCGGCCATTTCTCTTAAGCACTGCAAAACTAAGGGGCTAGTTTAACATGTAGAGTCCATGAGACGATGACAAGAAAAGGCTACTGAAGGGAAGGGGAAGCCACGATCACACAGGTAGACATGCAGCTTTAATCGTTATTGACGTTGTTTCAATATCTGCAGTTGCAAACCTGCTTCCCTGAAAGCACTGTGTGTGTGTGTTTGTGTGTGTACGTGAGCGATCCTGAATGTAAACATGCCTGGATGCACAACTAAGCTCCAGGTTCAATGGATCGTCATCAATCGCTGCCACAAATGTCGTTCAAAAACGTGCATCAGATCAGAAAAACCACAAACACTGCCGTTCTCACTATTCCAGAAGTTTTGTAAATAGAACAGCACTGCAGCAGCACTTGACAGCAGGTTCCAGGAAGTTTCAAATACACAGCGTTCACAGCAGTGGAGCCAAGTAACACAACAGCGTTGTCCATTAGCAGCTTCATACTAGCAACACTGCACATCTAATCATCTGTAAAATGTAATTAAACTCCCCTGGGTGGTCATGTGCATCAAGAAAATCAATTGACGCAAAGCAAATGATGCAGTCAATGAGTGTGGGTTTTAACATTCCTGCAACTGTTTGTAACGGTTCACTCACAAAACCAGGAAGTGCTACATCTGCCAATTTGACACAATCGTCTAAATTTGTTATTTACAGTGCCACTTTAAACGTCTAAAAACACCTTTGGGTTTATTGTCAGTCTAGTCAAGTCAAACACTTCTCATCTGTCACCAAATATTTAGGAACCTCTACCAGGATGAAGGAATGAGCTATGGACACTGGCTACATCCCAGAAGGTTTAAATCCCTCACTAGATGCAAAGAAAAGACAATACGACAGAGGAACCAAACAATGACAATGTGAGAGAAAGATGAAGCATCCACTCTCCTCAAGCATTGTGTACTAATGACAGTACTGTCATACCTTACACGACAATAGAAATGTCAAAAATTATCTTGTCATTATCATCATAACTCTTAGATTAAGTTGGTCTGATCTGTGGGGTTTTATAGTCAGAATGTGGCTCATATTTGGATGTTTACCAAATAATCTACAAACAATGAATGATCGTTTTGATAATTTTTTGATAATTAATATTGATCATGCAGAGGTCCCTCTCTCTCTCTCACACACACACACACACACACACAGACACACGCACACAGAGTACTGTTTCTCTACATAAACGACCATGAAGACAGGTTTCACAAAGTCTTTTCTTGCTGTCGCTCACTAATTCATTGATTTGCAGCTATTTCAGTTCTCTATTACGTAGGAGCAGTGATGATATCGCTCATTGATTTTTAATTAAACAACAGCGATCTTGTCAGATGCGGATGTTGGAAGACCTTAAACCTCCCAGAGTGATCTGTCATAATTCCAGATTGCACTGTTAAACTGTGATGTTTATCATCATCAGAGATCTTCTGATGTCAGGATGTGTCAGGATGTTTTATTTCACAGATCAATAAAACCAGCTATAAGAAGAGATAATTCACAATCATCTATCAATATGTATCAGGATCCTTGACCCATGCCCTTTCATTCAGGTGTTTTTAGATCGCATGTGAACAAACAGAGATGCTAACACAAAAAATAGATGAAAAAACAAAATGTGGAGGTGATACTCTCAGCGGTCTGATATGAGGGCCCTGCCACTTCATCATGTCTAATACACCCACACATGACATCTTTAGTCAGCAAAGGCAGAAGATTGACTGACTGGCTAACAGAACGGAGCTGTGGCTGACTGATACCTGATGACCCATGCTAACATTGAGTGCGTGACGACACCGACTGAAGGATCCACTTAGACAAAGAGAGAGATGAAAGACAATGCCACGTCTCAGTGAACACCATCAATTGGCCTTTCTCACAAGACACAAAGATGTCAATTCAACTTACTTGCTCTCTCTCTCTGTCCTTATTACTTCCTGTTTCGCCCACGTTCCCCAGCACCTATAGTACGTCTCTCTGAAGTTGGGTGTCCACACACTCAAACAGAGGGACGTGGAGAGCAGTGGTGACAGCAGTTGGTTTACACAACAACAGCGTCCACAAACCACGCTTTGGTCACAAAGATGCAAACATCACCACTACATCATAGACAAACACTTTGACTAACTATGAATGGATTAAGTTTTATCGAGGGCCAACTCCACAGACACTTTCAAGGACAGGGGGGATGGATGGTTTCAAAGAGGAGTGAACAAGGCGATCTACATCAAAGCAAAGAAGCCATCTCTTAACAAGGGAGAAGGTCTATGACGTCACTCATCACCCGCCTACAGTGCTGTTCTTTCATCCCTTCCTCTGAGTCTTATTCTCAGAATAGTCCGATGACTTGCAACTGTCGTTACAAAAGGCAGGGGCGTTAACGAACCAAGTAATATCAATGACCTGGATCATAACCCCTGTCAGTCAGAACTGAAGAAGCCCCCTTTGATGAGAGGCAAAACATCTTCGAGTACCTTGAACCAAATCCAGTTGCCGTCGATTCAAACCTTCCTTCGAGGCAATCAAAATAAAAATCTTGCATTGAAGAGCTCTTAAATAATGTTGAAAAAGAGTGTCAAAAACAGTGAACCCCCCCGAAGTTCATCAGTTGTGACATTATCACAAAAAACAAAACGACGTTCATTTTATCAATGAAATGTAAGTATTTTGGTGATATTGTGAAACCTTGAGATGGATGGGCTACCTGCTGAAATTTCTTTTGATTTCAACAACTTAAGTGTTTTATGATTATATATTTTGTCAGAATTTTTCGCTGCATCTGTTTTTTGCAGTACAGCTACATCCTCATTTCTCCACTTTGCTTCCTTTCATGTAAACCAATTACAAGGAGCTCTTAGAGGCTCCAAGGATATGGCAATACAAGAAAACCTGATGACAACTTTGTCAATGAATTGAACAGCTCCTCTATTCTTGTGTCCGCTGTCACATCGTTCCGTGGAAAATGGACTCCTTCCTGATTTTTAAATCGACGCTCTCCTTCTATGATGAATGTTGTAAAACATGGGCGCCGATCAAAAAGTTAGGGACATCGCTGCACGCTAAAGAGTTTGACGCGAATGGTCAGCTTTGTTCAGTTCTAGCTGTATCTAAAATGTCCTGCTACACAAAAAAATTCCGACTCATTACCATCCCTTCTAATGGACTCCAGCTGGCAGAGATACCGTTCTTCCCATTCTGGGTGATGCTGCCGGAAAGGCCTCTGTTTTTTTGGAGGACACGGAGGTAGAGTTTGAGGCTCTCGCACACTAATGCAAACTTGGCTTGCTCAAAGTGACATCTGTGTATCTAAGCAACAAACATTTGACATACGCAGGCAGGCTAAGAACAGAAAGAGAGAGAGAGACAGGGTGAGGAAGAAACAAACAGAGAGAGAGGGAGAGACAGAGAACGCATATTTAATCCATGATTGAATTTGCTCGGCTAACCGCGACACTCTTTACATGGTTTATTAACATTAATTAATTCAGTTACAAATTACGGAACAAATAGTGTTTCGTATTGATTTGTCAAGGAACATAAGTCAATTTGAAATACGTGACAATTCCAGGAAACGAGGAATGGGTGGCATCCAACGTGAAAGTGGATCAGCTCTCAATATGTTACGCTGTTCAAATATGAGAATAACCCAAGTCAGTGTGACCACCACTTCAATTACAAGATTTTTGTGTAAAAATAATTTTAATTGTGTGAAAAAATAAGATGAGTTATCAATGTAGTGAATAAATGTTAAACAAAATCTGATTATTATATTTGAGTTTTGTGTGTGTGCGTTTCTTTGTGTGGACTTTGCAATCATGGCTGGACGCTGGAGCTCCATAAATGCAATTAGAGGCGAGACAAAAGTTCAACGTTATAATTTCAGCTTCCATCGCAAATCAGATCAGCTTTTATAAAGTTCTGTGTAAATAATCAGCACGGGAGTGAAACGATCTTAAAGATCCCACTGCGTCAATGTTATCCAGCCGTCTTCCTGCTGTGGATCTTCATTATGTATTTGAGAACTCCATGAAGATTCTACAACCTTGAAATATTCCCTCACTTGAGGAGTTTTGGATTTCTTTCAGTCTTTCAGTGCTTTTTGTTTTGTGATCCGTGATCAAATTTTCTTTCTAAAGATTGCAGCGATGCTGTCCTGCAGCAGTCAGTGACGTATTATTGAAAACCAAATTGACTTCATGAATCTGGTCACATTGCCCACATTTAGCCAAACAGCTGCTTCATTTCATTTTTGGAAATGTTTTTTTTATGAGCCAAAAAAGGTTAAGGTGTTTATTTGTCTGAAGTAAAGTTAAATAATCAAAAATAGTCTGGCCAATCTGGGGCCCTTGCACACATGGGGCCCCTAGGCTGCAGCCTCGGTCAACCTGTGCCTTACACACGACAGAATATAAAGCACAGATGTATAGAACATACTGATACAATGTGTTTCCAATTTGGTTATTAGAATCATTTTGTTCTTGTTGTTCCAGTTTTGTTGCAGTGCACAAACTCAGCATCAATTTTGGTACAGGAAAATTCTTTTGTTTGGGCAAAACTTTTGTTAAGCTAGCAATTAACAACCGGCTTGGAAATGAAGTGAGACACCTCCCTCTCACAAAGTCTGGTTTCTGTGCTTATCGCCTGTTCTAATTAAAAATGAATTCAAGCCAGGGATACTGTTAGTCTGAGTGCATATGACTTAGGACAAATCCCATACTTTATTCCTCGACAAATTCTCCTCCATCCCCTCTGCCTTTTTTCTGGACTTGTAGCGGAAAACGAAAATCCAAACTCTGCTCCCCTCTCTCCTGACTCTCCCCTTTGAGCAGCTTCATCCAAATAGCACATGAGTAACACAACACATTCATCTCAGCAAATGGCCAACGTCACAGATAAAAATTCAATTGGATTCCTCCCACTCTTTTCCTTTCTATTTTATTGTGGATTCCAATACCAATTGTTATCAGTGCTGCGGGGAAAAAGGTATGGAAGGTCAAGTTTGGTGCATTACTTTCAGCACAGGTGTCATGGCTGAGCCACTGTGGATCTGATACATGTACAGGTGGAGCGGAGAGGTTTATCCACAATAAGCATAAGCACAGGTACAAACAGGTAAATGGACATTTCAATGTAATAATCCACAAACACTTGCACAAAGTGTTGTTGCATTGGTTCTTTCAGCCATCATCATTCAAGCATTCCTGCAAAGTTGTTGAAAATACACACACAGACACACACAGACACAGACACACACCTGCTGATCTTTTGTTTGTTTGCAGCATCTATTTTGCTGGCCAGGCAACCAGTCACTTTATTTTGCAGCAGGTAATCGCAGGATGACAAGGTACGTGCTGCTCTGATTTACTGTGCCACCATGGCTGGGGGTTAAAAATGGAAAAGTGATGAACAAGAGAGAGGAAAGCACTCGCAGAACCACTGCAAGAGTGCAGATATTTGCAGGGTCCACATAAATGTGTGTGAGAGCAGGGCACATAACATGTTTGTCATAAATCTTAAGACAGGGACAGAGAAGAAGATGAGATTTTTTTCTTTTTCTCTGTTTTAAGCTATATGACATCATATGAGGGAACACTCATAATGTCCATCCATTATCTATACTGCTTATCTATGTCAGTGAGGCTGCATCTTATCCCAGAGGTCATTGAGGCAGAAGACAGGATGCACCCTGGACAGGATGTACTGGGTGAAAAGACAGAGGGAAGGATTAGGGATGTACCAAGTTAAAAGATGAAATGAGCTGTAGTGGACATCTGAGTGTATTTATTCATAAAAAGGAGGAATAGACAGAATGAGGATGTAGCGGATGGAGAGTCATCTATACCGTCTCATCATGATAGGCTGACAGTCATCTCCTCCAGAGATGAGCTATAGTGGTGCTAGAGGTGCTGCTATTTACAGTAACTAGACAGCCTTACAAAAGTTTCCTGTTTTGTTTGAGGAAACTAATGTTTATTCTCTTTTTTTGGCAGCTTTCTCCTTCTGGTGTTCTTTATTTGGCTCAAATAAGACAATAGATCAGATCAACTCATCTGCTCATAAATAAAGTTTGAGAAATGCAGAAAGAAATGTAAAACAGAAGTTGGTTGCGTACTTTTACTTTTTTGGAGTGAAGGAAGTATGAGTGCCCTTTCCTTAAACTCATGGATTTGTGTTATTTTATGCCTTTTATGAAAGGAGGAAAAGTATCATGGATTGTAAAATATGTCAGATTATTGTGGTTAATTTTGGTTTGTATTTTTGTTCAAGATTAATTTGTGACACTAGTCATAGTCAAGAACATAATTAAAAACTGAAGAAGATGGTGACTGGATAGAACGTTTGAGGAAAAAAAAATCAAGGTTTTTTGCAACGATTGGGCAAAAACGAAATACTGCGATATGTCCTTAAGCACAGCACTAGACTGAAGATGCGTGCAAAGTTGGATCATGAAACCATCTTTCCCATATTATCCCTTTGAATCCCTTTTTTAACATTTACCATGGAACAGGCGCTACTCTGGCATTTCCTCAATTAATGTCAGGGAGAGCAAATAATTAAAACACCATCATGCTAGGAAATATGCAAATGAGCTGCTAATTATGAACCTCCGAGTGAGTTAAGCAATAAAAAGTCACAATACTGAGTTGTGCTTCATTTAATCATCTGATTAGACCTGGATTTTTAATTTTCTCTCAAATTTTCCAATTTTTAAACAAAATGCATTGAAAACTAAATGCGAGCTAAGTGACACAGAGCTTAAAATGGGTGAAATTTCAGAGATTCCACTATAGTGCCCACATGTTCTCTGACTCCTGACTTTAATGAATCCTCAATCTACCACATAAGCGACATACATCACTTCTACAATATTAATTTCCCATACATGGGATCACTCGAACCATACATTTAAATAAGCCAGAAAATCTCGCGTCAGGAGCATATGAAGGATCACAACTCATTGATTTCTTCATTCTTCCAGTTGTGTTGTGTTGGGAGATGAATTATTTAGAGAGCAGCTACGGTAGTGTTTAGAGCGAGAAGGGAGAGACAAAGAAGCGCTACAACGACATAAAGGGAGAGAAAGAGGCACAGAATCGCAGTGGATGGTATTATCCTAGGTTGTCCCTGACATCTGCAAGACAGCTGAGGTGAAATTACATCTGATAACACTCCTTTCCATTCAGCTACCCAAACAAGAAGTTAGACCATTTACTGTATGTGTACAGTATGCAGTCTATAGATTGATAATGCGTGTATGTGTATGTGTAGGCTGACAAGAAGATAATGTGACTGATGGAGCAGAAGCAAATATCTCAGTGATAAACTGCATATAGAGCGACATTTCAAGCGCCAAATGAATGTCGCACACGCTAGAAAACAAAACTGTCAAGATAATTCAGCATAAAAAGGAAACCCGAGAAAGAAAGGAGAAAAAGAGAAAATACTGAGCACAATAAAGAAATTCATGAGAAACAGAGGAGGGGGCGGAAGGATGTGACAAGAAGAGAGAGAGGCTCCATCTCTGGGCTAAAACTGGGTCATCGGTTGGATGAGATACATGAGACACAGCTAATACCCGATGTATACCAAATTCTGATTATCTTCAGCGTCCTGTTGTCTTTACTGATAGTAAAGTAAGACCCTTAATCTGATGAAAAAAACCTTCTGGTGGAAACTAATTTCAAGTTGTTTGTTTCTATATTAAAACAGCTTAGAGAGGCATTTTGGGGTAAAGTTCTCCTGGAAAACATCCACAGTGGCAAATTACACCACAAGTAAAAGTCTCCAAGTTCAGTCAAGAGAATGACGGAACTTTGTGAACTCAATCAAAGGTTGTGTATGGGCATATAAATCACGGACAAGGAGTCTGTGGCGTTTGTCAAAGCGTCACAAGGTGTTGCTTGGATCTGGATTTGTGAGTGTCAACCTGGCAGTGAGGGCAGCAAGATAATTCAAATTTTGTCTAAAGGATAAGATCCTGGGTATACCTGGTAGACTGGGTAAGTGGGTAGAGCCATAGCTGACACCTGTCAGTCAGAGTGTTTCTGCTGGTGTGAATATGCAGAAGCTGAATTCAGAAATTTCTACAGCACCATTGTTTGCATGAGGCAAAGGAAGGAAAGGGGGGAAAAAAATGAACAAATGTTCAAAATGTTGCAGTTGGAGTGGGTCTTTGGCGGTCGGAGGTTGGGAGTTCACAAGTGCTGAATGATTGGAGCGATTATTGGAGAGGGCGAAGTAGGCTGGCTGTGTTTTGAGGAATGACCATCCAGCTCCCCTATTGAGGTGTCAGAGTGATTGATTGGGTGTGAGACCAAGTCCTAATGGCTTCATCAGTCCCAGACTCTAGTTGTGGAAAACACACACATACAATAACTCCTGTGTCTGCGTTACACACACACACACACACATACGCATGTCCTCATGTAACAGTAGTGACCCGTGTAACATTTCTACCTCAATCTCATTCAAGCTGTCAATGCCCCAAACAGTCCCTTCCGCCCTGTCATCCAACACTCCCAATCAGTTCAAAGTTGTGATTAAACTTAAATGCATCTCTTCTTGTTTTCCCTGTAAAGAGGCAGCTGTGATCTCTGTCTGTGCTTCTTTCTCTCTCCATTAACCCTGCTATATGTGGATTTGTTTCTTGTTTGGTTCATTCTCTCCTCACTTGGTTTTCTTCCTCTCATTACAGTTGTAACTCAGGGCCACCTCTCTCCCAGTCCACTATTTTAAGTCTTAACAAGCCAATTAAGATCGCACATCCAGCATCTCCCCTTTTTGCCATCTGCTTTTTTTATCCACTTTTTCCCTAGGAAGCTTGGCCTATTTCCCCACCACATCCCATCAACACTAATTCCTCCTTTATTTTTTAAATTTTCTCTTAAAGCGAGCTTTGGTGTGGGACACTGCCAATCCCCGTTCCCCAAAGTGAAGTAGCCTGACAGCATCGCAAAGTGGTCCAAGTAGCTGAAGCCCCGACGGAACAGCAATGGGAGACAGACACTCTATCATCTTTGTATGCTTCAAGTGCAACTATTAAGATTCAGCGGCTACAAGGAGGGCTGAAATAAGAGTATATCATATTTACATTGGATGATAATAACACCGAATTACAAACACAAACTAACAAACAAAAAACAAAAACCAGATTAATCAATTCAACAGAAGAAACCTGCCTCTGTCTCCACACATGGATGTGTTCAACTGGAACAGTAGCACTGAATTGTACTTGTACTTAATACGATTTGGTACTTACACTTAAATTTATAATTATATTAAGCCACTTATCAATCAGTCAATCAATCTACTAATCAATCAAAATAATGTGCCGTTAGTATTACACCTGTTCCATGAAATAGTGTGTGTGTGTGTATATTGTAATGTAAGTGATAATTGGTGAAAATACCACATTTATATTAAACGGTAAATTCTGGTATTAATTACGTAACCTTATGAATATTCATGATGGAATTTCCTACCGTTCAGTTGATGTATCTCAGTAAAAGTTAGACTTATTTTATTACCAAAAACATAAACTGTACCTAAGTGGGACTTCCCAGGTTACAGATACATTGGTGTTCGCGTTAGGAACCGGGTTTTAACTGCTACAGTTCACCTGCACAATACCCTCATACAGTAACTCTGCAATATTAGCAGGCCCCTCGGGCAGTAAGCTCAAACGAAGCAGTCTGCAGGTCATGACTGAAACTTTAATAGCAGGTGGGAAGGATCATCTTAAGGGACCCAATGGGAACTGGAAGAATGTCCCCAGGTCAATGGGTCTACTGTTAGGTTGAAATCGGTTGACATCACTTCATTAATATGCATGATGGAGATTTACATGCATTTCCCCACTGGCATGATCTTGGTAACCTGTGAATAACTGCATATTCTCCAATATTGACATTATCTGATTTATATTCATGATATAATCTTTCTTGGGATTTTCCATTGTTACCGTCGTTGCATGAATTTTCATGACAGACTTCCCCATGTTGGGTATGTTGGAAGACACGTGTGAATAACAAGGGAGATTAGAAAGGACAAGATTAAAACTTGTATTCTGCAAAACCATTCGCTGTGAAAGTGGAGCCGTGCAGAGTCACATCGAGCCTCAGCTGTGGACAGTTACTCCTTCATTTACACAAGCTCTATTTTATTTTTTTCAGACAGATTAATGCACTCTCTCCTGCAAGTTGAAGACAAATTCTCACACAGTCCCTCTTTGCCTCTCTCTATCTCTACCACGTTGAACAGAGGATAGATATAGAGTGCAGCTTTTTGGTAATCCGTGACTTACCATCATTGCTTAGACCAGGAATCACTATGTGTCCTGGACCCGGCCTTCGCCCAATGACCGCTGGGGTAGGCTCCAGCCACACCTCAACCTGACATGGATTAGCAGTGAAGATACTGGACGGATGGATCGATGGATACTAACATAAACAAGTTTGTTGTACATTTTATCGACCCCACATTTCCCTTTTTTCCCCCCTCCCCTGTCTGTTTTCTCATTTGAAGGCCTCACCTGAACACAACTCTGAGTGCGGTGCAATCAGAGCCGCGCATACGGTTTTAATAATTCATATCAGTATTTATTAGCAATGTGTCGTGGGCTATAATTAACTAAATAATGATCTAGAAGTCAATTAAAAGTCTACGAGCTGTGGCTAGACAGGGAGCGCGGGCTTTGTTACAAGGAGAACTATGAGGCTTGATCTTCACATAAACAAATAAATGAAAGGAAATTGATTAAGCAAAAAACAACAACAACAGAGGTAAGGAGGCAGTGCAAAAACAAACTAGAAATAAGGAGATGGAAAAAAAAATAAACCCTCAAGCCTCTGAAACAAGAAGATGACGAGAGGCAATAGGAATTATCACAGTCGAATTCCTTAATTTAACACAATGCAATTGTGCGACACTCATCGATACAACATGCCCTCAGTGAATCGAAGCTGACCTCAAAGTGCAGTGGTTCAAAAATTCAGTGGGTTCAAAAATATATTGCTATACTGGGAAATGGGTTGGCAAGAGCAGGGAGATAATTGGCCCAACTCTAAACTTGTTATCTGGAACACACAATTAGAGGAATGAGGCGGTCTGTTAATGAATCTATCTTTAAAGTGCAAGCCTTTTGAGGGCCTTATGCGTTGCCTCTGTCTGCGTGACAGATTTCTTTCCAATTATATGACATTATCACCGCACCAAGACTCCCAGAATCCTCATACTGTGAACCCCAATTAGAAGCAGTTCGGCGTTGTCTCACACAGTTGGACAGGAGGCTTAGCGAAGCTCACCTAAACATTCCATTAATTAAAGATGACTTTGATCATAGCAGCCTGGATTACAGTTTTTTTGTCCATGAAAAAAAGCTCTATGGTTTGAGTGACTCTGCACTGTACCACTGTCCTCATCTCTCTTGAGTTTTCTTACTTTGCCTGCAGGGTTTCTATTTTTCAGGCCTATCTGATGGTTACAACACCACAATGCCCCAGGGTTGTTCTTCCTTGTGCCTTAGCAATTAGGTTGGCCTCTCTGTAACCAAAGCCTGTCTCCCTACCTGTTCAACATGATCTTCCTGTGTCAAAACCTGTCTACGTGTCATAGAGTAATATCATAGTAACACTGCTATTGGCCTTGAGCACACGTGTAGCCAGTCAGTCCCTGTCCAACCATGACTATGATTTTGCTCGACATCACCCAAGCTTTCTACATGTAACAGCAAATGTCAAATAACAAGATTTTCTGTTGTACTATTCTATAAGTAAGCGCATGGCAGGCACACACCGTTAACATGGTCATCATATGCTATCAGGTAACAACAAGAGAGCAAAACATAAAGGCCAAACATTTCTCTTTAAATTGACATAACACCCAGTTTTTATCAAATGCATCCTCTCAATATGAAACCCTGTATTTCCCCACAACTCTATTATATCCTGCTCCCAGGTGTTTTTTTTTTTTTTATTAAAATGCTTTCCAAGACCTCTTCAATCGTTCACTTTGGAACTCCATAGATACACTGCTGCTGTAATTTCGCACACCAGTTACCAGTAAACTATGGATGGTGTGGAAAATCTACCATAAATCATCTGCGTTTTCTCGGCTATTCAACAGTAGCAAACATTTGACTGCGGGCTGTACTATCCTACGTATCTGCTACAATCTAGTGGTAACATAGTGTTAACACAGGACAAGCATTCTGAATGGTTGTTTGTGGTCTGAAAATAATATTTTTTTTAAGTCGATGATCTGCCTAAGGATGTTATTTGGTCCATGACTCACCTCACCAAAAAATATACCAAAAATCTGACACTAACTTTTTGAGTTTTCTGCAAACACACAAATAAGCAAACCAACAGACAGACAAACCATAAAAACCTAACATTCATGGCAGAGGTAATCAAAAAAGTCTCAAAACCAAAATCTCTCAAGTTCAAACCCCCAAAAAAAGTATAAGACACATGACCTTGTACATGAACGTGGTCTCGTATGTTATACCCCGTGCAAAGCGGTACAAAAAGCTGCGAAACTCAAACATGCTTACATTTGGAAATCGGTGCGGCCACAACAGAAAAAAAAAAGTAAAGAACTCTTACCAGAACACACTCTACGGGAGCGTCTGCCAACATAACCTTTAGAAACAAAGTCATGAGAAAAGTCCAAATCTCCATTATCTTATGATTTACAATTGTATAAAAAGAAGAAGAAGCCAACTCAAATAAACTTCATATATTTATTATGCAGAGATGCTCAATGGAAATGTAACAAATTGTGCCTTCATATTGATATTTTGAATGTATTCCTCAGAGCTGTTGTCTGTTTGATGCCAGAATACGTATTAGCATATCTGCAATATTTTCTCCCTGCATGACAGAGGGAGGCAAAGTCGTTTATGAGGCTGAAAAGGCGATCATTTCTCTCCTTGCCGTGCTGACAAGCTTGACTGAAAACACATTACAAGCACAAACAGCCTGTGTGCGCACACTCACACGTTTAGAAAAGGCAGACAGCCTCAACATTTCCACACACTAATTTGAGGCTGTTTAACGACAAAACAGCGGTAGGCTGAAAATGAGACAAATCGCAGCGACACCGCCATCGCTGTCTTTTTGTGCCATCAATTACGACGCACGGAGAAGTGCTGTGTGAATGTGCACGTACACAAACTCAGTTCACGACGCCTGTGGTGATGACACAGTGGCAAGTTGGCCTATAGCCGCCTGTTCCATGAGTCCAGGTGTGCCCGCTGTGTGACAAAAGGGACAATTAATCCATGCCAGAATGAAACTACACAGCTCATACAGAAACATCAGTCACTCAGAAAAGTTTCTCTGTATTGCTAAACCACTGACCGTTATCACCATTGTTAGTGCTGCTATCACTGCCTCTACCTTTACTACCATTACTACACACAGTACTACCAGCCAGATAGTACATCCCAGTATATCACAACATTCTTGGATAAAATACTTGAAATCCTACTATTTGTCATAAAAGTTAGAACAACAAATAGGATCTGTGTTTAAGTCAACCTTGCCATGGTAATGCCTATAAAATAGGCTTTATATAGTAGTGCCCTCGACGTCTGTGTAATGTTGTCAATAAAAATAAAATTAGTTTCCACGCCTGTCATATATTCACAGCACAATCATTAATAATCTGTGATGGCTTCACCTCCAGGCAACAGCAAAACAAAATGTCAGTAACTGCCCACACTAAGTACTAACATCATTAATTTATTTGGACTTTTGAGACATTACACACATCCGCGTGTGTAGACAAATGACACAGCTTTTGTTCCTTCCAAACGATCATTTTTGGAATCTTGTTATGTGTGTAATATGAGCGTATATGAGCCTACGAGTGTAGATTAGAATGAGAGGTTTATGCTTTCTTTAATTCAGCCTCTGTCAGAATAGCTTTGGTAAATAGGGTTTACAGAGCTATTTCACAGGCTGCTACCATATGAGTTCTCTCAAGTTAGAAACATAATTCTGTTCAAGGTACTTTAAAAGTCAGAGAGATGCCTGAGGGGAAACGAGAAGAGAGGCAACATACACACTCAAGAGACAGAGAGAGGGGGAGAGAGAGAGAGAAAGAGAGAGAGGGAGAGAGAGAGAGTCCAACTACAGATTCCTCTTTCTTCTTTCAAAAGCCTGTCTTCATACATGACATTACTCTTCTTATAGGCTCTCTTTTGCTTATGCCCAAAACTTAAAAGAGGGAGAGCAAAAAAAAAAAAAAAGTCAACTGTAAAAACCTGGAGTAGTAATATATGCCGTGCTGCATATAAAATGATAGAGCATAGTAGAAAACGGAAAATTAGTTTTGTCGTCAAGGATATTCTATAAAATGTTTGGATGACAGACGAAAAGAATTTCATTGAATTCTGTCAAGCTTTTACCCTCTGCTCATCAAAAAAACTTTTCCGGTGAAGAAATAACGAGAGGAGAAGTGGCTGTGCTGTGAATGTTTTCGGCACGATTTTAACGATTCCTTTTAGTGACAATAGTAAAGCAGAGGAAAAAGAACAATTAGATCAATTCGCAGGAGGGAAATGTCAGAGTTTGGCTATATATTTTGATATTTACTTTCGCCTTATGTACATCTATACTTCCTACAGAGACGCTGAACCCATCTGTACTGTCTTTTGTTTTATTGGCAGTATGGCACAGTAGAAGTTCCCCTCGTATTGATCATTTTATGATTACATATCAAACTATACGTTAACCCTAACCTGACTCACCTTTATATTATAACAGAGTATTTCAGGGTGGAAAATATTTTTTATTCAGTAACATACACAAGATTTGGTTTACAGCTATTGATTATTATTGATCGTTATTTATCAAAATTACCTGTTGTTTTGATTTATTTATTTTCTCATGATTATCTGAGTAACCACATAAGAATACTATTAATTATTTTATTTGCGAAGCAGAGCTCATATGACAGAAGAAGATTCTGATATACTTTTTATAATCTCATATTGAATAACTGTTACGACTACACCATATACATTATATAAGTTTATACTTTCCTTCTTAAACATCATATATGTAACACTTCACCTTCTTACATTACTGTTGCTATTAAGTAGTTCCTGCTGAAGAGCACGGCATAAAGACGTCACTCGCCGTTTTCACCCAATCGCACATAAACCCGAAGTTTCAAAGTATTCCTCCTAACGCGTTGTGAAAGATGGACTGTGATTAGTAAGCCTGCTCCACGAGATAGAAATGTACCATCTTAAATCACCATCCTGCCCTCACACTAACCGCTCATAAATCAGACCGCTGGGCCCCAATTCACATTAATTAGAGCTCCATTACGTGCAATCATAAAACATAACTGCACCCACCAGTAATTAGGTCTTGATAGTCCTCCGTGGAGTTCTACATGGCATTCTAGGTCTTTGAGTTGTGTGTGTGTGTGTGTGTGTGTGTGAGTACATTGAATAGAGGAAGGAAGAAAAGAAAACGACAAGATGATCCCACATAAGCTTTTTTCTTCACATTGTATATTTTCACCTCAGCAGGCAGTCTCAGAGACGCTAAGAGGAATAAAAAGCAGTGTGAGTTCGTCAGACTACAGATAAGTAGATAATACAGATCCACCCTGGTGAGCAATGTGGACACTGACTCCACTGTTCACTCTGTACTTTACAACTGTCACTTCAAACGTTCATTTTCCTACACGTCATTCCAGCAGAGATGTTTACTTAAATATGCCTTTTACGGTGTCAAAATTTCATGTCAACAAGTAACGTGATGCACCCCTTCATGTTTACCAGCCCTACATTAAAACGTGCACTGGGTTTGTGTTTCCTCCTTGTCTCATGAAGATCATCCATTGAACTTTAAAGTGACACATGGTAGGGTCACAATCAAAAGCTACACAACAGAGTGCAACAAACAGAATCTACAGTATATATGTATGTATGTACAGCATGTATGTATGTACTGTATATGTGTTTGTGACTGTGTTTGTGTGAACACAACATAAATTGTTACACAATTTTTACAACGTAACAAAGAAAACCCCGAGAACCTCTAAAATATATGCATTTTTTTCGAGACTAGAGATGCTGTTAGACATGATATGCCTTAAACGTCAGCAGCTGGACCACACACGCTCATCATTCCTATGTGGTCTGGCATGTCAGGCCGCACTCAGAATGTAATCCATTTTATGAACATCTACACTAAATGCATTTTCTGCATAATAAATAAGGATACAAAAGACATACTAGAGAATCCCCCGATGGGAAATTTTGAATGGGTCTGCGGCCCGGACACCGCCCACTTCACCCACGTCGTCCCGTGTGTGCTGATGTGGCAAAAAGGAGCCTATCATATTATAATCATATGATAATGAGTACATCTTAATTCATTAACATGAATATAATCATTTACAGTCAATAGTATCAATGGTAAGTGCTGTGTTAGGTGGCCAATGCAGCCCCTGTGTGTTGAGATCATCAATTAGTGGAGCAGAGCCATCAGCCAATCAGAGGCAGGTTCAGGAGTCACGTGATGCTTCTCACTTACCCGTTGTTGCAGCAACCCTGGTGCCGTTGTACAGTGGGAGAGAGATTGACTCCACTCTCTAGGCCCAGGCAAATGGCACAGTGAAAGCACCCCTCACATAAACCCTCGCTGTTCCAAAACGATTAATGCTAAAAATATCATTTTTACACCATTGAAATCCCAAGACTCCAAGGAAGACGTCCATGTGTCTCACGTGTCCGTACAATAAAGATTTTAAGAGTTATGACACTTTGAAAATGAACTTCATTGGCATTTTTTGGCTCTCTCGCCAAAACCACCCCTCGCTCCAAGCCTTAGAACTCCAGAACGAAACGTGCTAGGGACATAATTCTTTCACGGTGAGCGTCTCAAGACCTTAAGGACGACAAGAATGTATTTTTTATGTTTCTATCCCTTACCGTTGCGGAGCTACGAGCGTGTAGAAAATGGCTTTGTTCCAGTTTTGACGAGAAATTCAGAGCCGATTTTAACATGGGAGTCAATGGGGGCTTAGGCAGGCGCACCCCACGCTCGAGGGCGACTTTCTCCCAAACGGTACGTCGGATAAAGAGATTAATTTTGGGTGAAAGCCAACAAAAATACCTGCGTTTAGGTGTATTTTTTATCCGCCTAAGTGGAAAAACGGCGGAGTTACGGGAGTTTGTTTGCGGTTTAATTTTCTCATCTGAAAGTTAGAGTGGGGCTGACGTCACCCGCTCTATCCTTTGCAATACACACTCATTCAAAAGTTGAAAAGGGTCCAAAATGAGCCTCAAACATACACGGCCCTAGCTTGAGAACCCTAGGTGGCAGAAAATTGCCCTTTGGACTCAAAAGAGGGCCAAGTCTTGTGACCCGTTCAAAGTTCTGACCGAGTTTCTGGGTGAAAGTATGTGGGTGCTACGGGGCTCCAAAGTGGGGCTGGTTTTTTCTTCTTCTCGACCCGTCCCATGTATTCCAGTAGGGAAAAATGGGCTTGGTTTTTCCGGAATTACTCCGGGACCGTCCAGCCAATCCCTTAGAAAAGTCCTAGCACACCGATCCCGAACGAGCTGGTTGTAACAGTATAACTTTTGTGGGGTTGCGGTCAACGGTGCGGGAGGAGATGCGAACCGAAATTTTGGACGAAAGCGTTTGGATGAATAGTAATATGGGTCTTCTTCGCAGGTCCCCGCAGACCCATAATAGGCACTCCACTGGCACAAACAATGAAAAGCTCTCACTGTGAAAATGAAGCAAAGCTGCACCATACCATGCAGCAGCAATAAAACTATTCCTGAAAACTTTATATGAGTAAATCATTGTCCAGTCTTGGCAGAGGTATTGCGATGCCCGAGTGCTCATCAGTTGTTGGTGAAATTCTTCCTACTATTCTTCCCTTTGTGTATGTTGTCCTGACTGTTCAGACTCTTACTTTATGCATCATTATAACTGTATTATTTGCATCGTGCTCCTTTAAAATCTCATAACTCACACAGTGGTTACCTCCAGACCAAGCTGACACACACATACAGATAAAGTCATGTTCACAGTGCGTCTGCTTTGTTTTTTTACTGTTGTGCACAATATGGAAATTGTGTAAATCAATAGCCCATCCATAAATACAGCACACACTGCACAGATTTCACAGGGCTACAGATGAATCATATTGTACCTACTGTATAATGCCCCTGATCCACTGAGCTGTCTGATGCCTCCTCAGCTTCTTTTTTGGCTGAGCACAATAAGGCCTGTCCTCTTTTTCCTGCCAGAGTTGAGAAGGCTATAATTGAAAAAGTTTCTACTCCGACTTAGAGTCTTAACGACGCGGCACAGAGCATTGGTGAAAAGGGACAGGAAGACACATATCATATCATATCATATCATATCATATCATATCATATCATATCATATCATATCATATCATATCATATCATATCATATCATCTTACATGTCAAAAACCCATGTTGGTGTTACAGTTTGAATTTTACTTTAGTAACATTGTTAATGGTTTAAATGGCGTAACCTCATTCTCATTTATGTAAAATTCATGCTTCCTGATGGGCATTAGGCCTACTTTACACTCGATGCATGTGTAGCCATGCTGTGAGACGTGTTTGTCTTTCACACTAGAGGCATTGCTGCTGCAGGGCACACCAAATTGCCAGTGCTGCAAATGCAGTAGAAAGTTCTATTCAATATGATTTATTTGGCTGTTATTGCCAGTAATTTCCACAGTATGTGATGTGGACCGAAGCAGCAAGCATGGGGATGTTGTGCACCCTGAGCCCCTTGTGCATCACATACCTTCCAGGTGCTTGGACTGTGTTTTGTAGCCTGCAGGGTTGTACTGTGAGAACTCGTCTTAGAAGTGCTCAGTCAACCTGGTATCCAACCCAGAGAATGTAATGTAGAAATAAGGTAAACAGGAAGAGGTGCCTTTTTTTTACAAAAATTTTGTTTTACTTTGGTGACATTATGGCATACTGAAGGAGTACTGAACAATTCTAAAAGCAAACCGACATCTTGCTCCTTATTGTGTACTTGATTATTTTTTTTTGTGAGATCCTCGAGCACAACATCAAATCAATGCAGATTTTATAAAATGCATTGACCTGTATACAAAACAAGTAATTGAATCCACCATATTTCAAAAGAAGACAGATAAGGAAAGAGACGAAAATACAACCTAAACTGTAATTAAACATTTCTTTTTCTTCCGTCTTGCAAAGACATAAGATGAGATCAAGAAAATCACCTATGAACTGTATCAACACTGATATACATCACCTCTCTTACATACTGTACATCATTCTAATATTGACACAGAGGTGTGTTAAACAAGTTCTCTTCTACGTCTTCATGCCAAACAATAACTTAAATAACGCAAAATCCAATAATCTGCTTCAAAGAACAGAAACACAAAATATTTGCGAAGATTCGTGCTGGACGTGCATATATCCGCTCCGTTATGCAAGATTTGATGAAGATGGGACGTAGAGGATACAAACAGTGTCCGTAAATTCCATTTACGTTCCCTTGACCTTTTGACAGCGCTCAACTGGAGCACTCGCTGAAAATGCATCTTGCGTGAAACCCTGATTAAAGTCTGCTTATACCTCTCCATCAGAGCTCAATCACTACAGAGAGCATAAAAAGTCCCATTTGACAAACTGGGGTTAATTCATAAAAACACAAGGCCAGACTTAATGTGCTGCAGAGGAAAAATAGCATCACGCAACCATGTTCTCTTATTCATAAACATCTGTTACCAGGTTCATTTGGGTAAGCTGTAGACATAACACACAATTACACAAAAATGAACACCGTACAGTATTTAGACAATCTATGGCACTTAGTCTGGGGCGTGTTCAAGTACATTTAGCTTTTTAGACAGTGTGTAATCTCAGTGCACGATGAGGCGCAGGGTGCAAACAGGTACTATTTCGACTTGTAATTAATCATAGGCATGTTTTGGGCTGAAAATGAATTGAACCAATCATAGTGCCACCTTTAAGGGTCTGGTCCTCTTGAATGACAACTGCATCGATTGTACAATAACAATGACACCTGCGCTGAAACGGTGCGGCAGTATGTTTTGCTTTGCTCTGCTTTGTGCATGGTTTAAGATATGGAGGCCAGTGTCTATGAACGTGTTCCCAGATGAGAAACAGACGGTGTGAGCTAATAGAAGCCATATGGTTCTGGAACTACAAGGGCCGTGTAGCAAAACAGAGATATACACAATTAGCAACTGAAGTCCACTGGAAGGAGCCTGGTGACTTGATCAGTGTAAAGTATCAGCGTGTACTTGTGTGTGTGTGCCTACAGTAACTACAGTAACATGTTATCCTCCAGAAGAGTATCACTCTGTTGCACACCTAGTTGTCTTTTCACCTATATAAAGAACATCCCATATTTTATCAATGTTAGAGCTCAGGTTCCAGTGTCACAACATTTACACAGTAAAAACAAAAGCGATATCATTATAAATGTGCACATACAGTATAATATATATAACATACACATTGTCTTACCCCTCTGGACACGTGAAAGTCCCATGATTCTGCCCCGGAAAAGTGAGCAGTGAATCCCTGAACGTGTGATCGTGGCTTTGGAAAAGTTTGCCATCAGATGTCTTTCTTGTAGCGCGTCAGCAGCTTTCTCTGTGTTCGGCTACATTATTGGCAAATGATAACTATAAGACTTTGGCAGCTTAACCTTATGTAATGTCAAATGAAATGACAGCGGGCCTGATGTAGCGTGACACCCAACAGGAGCTACCGTGACATCGGCCATCACATGCACTAAAACATGATTTATGTCTGACTTAAAGTTCACACAGCAGAGACACGGACACCGTGCAGATAAATGTCACACAGCAACGGCATTGTCAAAACAATATGAGAGAGCCGAACAGCTCTGCCAATCAGAAATGAGGATCAATGTCCTGGCACAAAGATCCAGACTGATCAGGTCATGAGTGGCTACAGGGGGAGTGTGTGCTGCGTGGAGAGA
>OMNV01026395.1:0-19158 GCA_900303265.1 Brotula barbata | reverse complement strand
GGGGGGGGGGAATCATGGCCTTTGCTATCACTGGAAGGCGACATTTGCGTGGACTAAAAACACAGAATTTGTAAGGGATAGATTGATTAATGTTTGGTGGGAGAGGGGTGGTGACACACACGTTTAAGATGCCAAAACCAGCGTCGATGAAGAATTTGTTTGGTGCTGCTAGAAATGTCATGTCGTGTTTACGGGACGTATGGAGCCTCGTGTCATGTGAGTTAGAGGAACTTATAGGATTGTAATTATTTTTACATGAGAATAACAAACTTAATAATAATTATGATAGTCACATATTTTACATTATATTTGCCCTATCTGGACTGTGCATTCAGATTCTACAATGGATTTATTGATTTTTATCACAAACCCCCACAAAAGCTTCTTCCATATTGAGTCTCCATTCATGGGTTTACATGTGAGTTTTTAAACCTTTCTTCAAAGAGGTGCAGGCATTGTTTTTACCAGCGTCAAGTGAGTAAAGGCTCCTCTGCTACTGACCTGGAAAAATGGATGAAAATAGATAAAAATGAACCATTACAACCGGTGGAAAGCTCTTTAGAGACACATTCAGTGGTGTGAAATACTGCTTCGCTGTGGCAGATGCTGTTTTATGCAATAACACAAAGTACATCCATGTGTGATGGGACACGCTACAGGAAGGCTACAAGGCTCTGTTTTAGTTTCACATCGCATCATATCGCATCTAGCACACTAGCGCGTGCTACACCAGGAAATTCATCTAGTAGACCTGAAAGTGAGACTTTCCATTCAGGATGTGCTGCGGCTTTGATGCACAAGGGTAAACGCACAAAGGAAAGAAGATGCAAGAAAATGTCACACACAAGATTTCTGCAGAAATCTACTTTGAGTCTTTTGCCACTTTGTAGGGAGTGAAACACTGATGAAGACTCCTCAAATGAATCCTCTCTCTTCTCTTTTGCCCTAAATATCTGAATTTCCCTCATTACCAATAGAAATTGGCCTCAGCAGAAATAAAGGATACTCCAGTCCTACCCAGGGCAATCCAGTAACTAACACACACTCCACATTAAAACTACATCACAGGCCCTGAATATTTGGGTGGGTGGTGCGTGGAACAGAATATTGAGCCCTGGTGAACATACAATTATACAATTTCCTGCTGAAGCATGGAGAAAATGTGGGCAGTTGAACAAAATGTGCTCCAGAAAAGAGAGGGATGGAGCAAAAAGAGAGAATCGCATGACATACTGCACCTCGCTGCAGCACCCATTTTACTGCAATCTATAATACGAAATATTTACAGCATGTCGCCAGGTTCACATCTGTACGACACGTCGAAAGATTTGGGCACTAAGATACGAGGGTTGAAAAAACCCCATAAAGCACACAAGAGGAGGGTTTTCAGCACAGTCAGAGTTGCAGAAAGAGGCCACATAGCTTATATATATGCTTAAGCTACTACTGAAAACTAAAGTTTCCAAAGGTAGTTGATGAAAATGAATTTGATTAAACTTTATTGCCATGATTTTGTCTGATTCCCTCCTTTCACCATCTGTTCTTTTTCCCTCTTCTCCCGACCATTTGGTAGTCTTCAACCGCATTGTTTACTGTTTCAGCCTCCCTCAGCGACCTGACCCTCACTTTGCCCTTTCCTTTCCGTGAGATCATCTTGGATCCCTCCGACATTCAGCCTATTTTCCCTGTTAACCTGTGACCTGTTGTCCTGTTAGCCTCTTGCATGTCTGTTTGTAAACCTGGCTATGCCTCTTGACTCCGACTGTATTCCAGACTGTGATTATCTGCCTCAGTCCGTGGTGGACTTCATTTTTTATTAGCCTGAACCTTGCGTCCCTGACCTATTTGACCATTATTGGCTGCCAACCCCTGTTGAAGACCAGTTTAGTGAGTCCACAATGTGACAAAGTTAAATTATACTTAACATGTTTAAACAACTTTGAAGATATTCGGGTGACGGGTGCAGTTCCATATAGTCTAGTCTGTGTGGAACATTCTAGCATGAGGATAAGAACACGAGGCTGTGTTCCTGTTTTGTTCGATCCTGATTTAAATACCGTAATTCATCAAAGCTGCTGTTTCATCCATGTGTAAATTATTTGCTGTAATGGGTCAATATTAGTGAGGCTATGACCATTAGTCAGTTCAACTAGCAATGATTACAGCTCAAAGGTTGGTTATGAAATGTTTACTGGTAGGTGGTTGAATAAGAAGAACGATGACTAGAGAGTATTTGTTGGAATGATGATGTGCAGGGAGATGAGCAGGTGAGGTTGCATGATTGGATAGCCATCTTCAACGAATTGGTGGCCCAGAATTTCAGGGACTTCAGTATGACGTTCCTGTCTCTTAGTTGTTGCATTGTCCGCGAGAGATTGGACGGGGTAGCATGAAGACCTGAAAGGATGTGATGAGTCATGTTAAGGCATGAACAGGAAGGTAAAATAAGGCAAATAAAAGTGAAATGGCAAAAATAAATACATTTGAGTGTTGGCGAAGGCAGAGGTTATATGTGTGGTGGGAAAGACACACAGCAAATAGAGGAGTGTCCATTGGATTTTGCTGTGGGAGGGGTCACTGTGCTGCTGAGTGGGTCCCCTGGCTGTTGGAGGCACATAGATAAAAGCATGAGCCGATTTGCTTAAGCGGCTATCGGAAGGATAGAGGGAAGGATGAAAGGATGCATGAGCATGGGGAGATTGAGCGGCCGGCGATCACAAGCACGAGACTAAAGAGGTCAGACTTTGTGGAGGCAAAGGGGGAAATACAACCTGGACCTTTCTTGTGGGGCTGACTTTGCTTGCTGTGGCCCTGGAGTACAGGTCGACAAGCGGCTCTGTCTATGGCCCTGTAGCAGTTGGATACTTTAAATAATCTTCACCTGAGTCAGAGGATCAGTTCGATACATACTGTAGGTTCAGGATTTTCAAATGAGTTCAAGTTTACAGCATGATGTGTTAGTATTGGTCTCAGAGAAAAGCATGGCTTAAGATAGTCTGACTGAGACCTTAAACAGTCTGAGATTAGTCTGGCTAAACTGAGAACAAACCTCTGCATTATTAGCATATGCAATGTTACTTTTAGCAAGCTAGAGAGGTGGCTAGCACCTAGCCTGAGATGTGTTTTGGGTTTTTTCTGCAGTTTACATACCTACTGACTGCTCTAACTACAGCCAGGATACAGTGATCATTTAGTTGTTGCTATTCCTGTTGTGAAGGACATTAAGAACCACCACCACAGATTAAACTTAACAAACATAAAACATAAAATTATTGTGATGACGATCAAAAATGGCACTAAGCTACTATTTTTCAACATGAAAGAGTGTTTTTTCAAGTATGCGTGTGGAAAACTACAGTTATGAAGTCAACACAAAAAGTGAGGTTTTTGTGTTTTCATACCCCTCCACCACCAACAACAAAAATATGTGATCCAAAATCTGGTACGGGGCCCAGTCAGGCATCAGTGATAAATAACATGAATGGCCTTTCTCTGTCCACGCTGTGTTACAGCTTCAACAATCATGTTAACTTCACAGATGGCAGGTGAGGCTCAGTTCACAATTATGCCCTTCACTTTGTAATTAGTAGGACACAGTCCGCCCTGCTGCTTAATCTCTTGCTCTGTCTTTGTTTCTCCCCCTTTCTCTCTCTCCCTCACACACACACACACCTGGGGAGAGAGCTGCGGAGTAATTAGCAGGATGTACCCTGCCCTGTCGTTTAATCAGAGACATGACCCTCTACAACCGCCAGCCTCTCATCGTCTGACAACCCTAATGAAACTGCAAACTCTCTCTCTCTCTCTCGCTCTCCCCTGTCTTTCTCAGTTCGGTCTCTTTTAGTAAATATTAGAATTTTTGTTGCCCATGCATATGAATATGATTTAATAAAATATTGTGTGTGTGTGCATGTGTGTGTGTCTCATCACCCACTATCAGCAATTGCATCATAATTACTGAACACCTGCTAAATCCTGACCTCCGTGTACCTGTCACTGCAAAACAAGCCTTCCTCCCCCCCTCCCTCTCTCTCTCTCTCTCTCTCTCTCGCCCTCTTTTGCTCTCGTTCTGATTCCATGTCCCCGTGTGTTCTCTGCTGTATGAAAGAGCTTCAATGTACGTTCTTTCCATTCCTTCATTCCTTACCTTCCCCCCTTTTCTCGCATCGCCTTTCTACAAATAGTTCTAGTTTTTATTGGTCAAAGCCACTTATTGATTTTGACAAACGTTTGGAGTGTTTTTAAGGCCTGAAACTTAATCATAAGTGATGCCCATATTCATTCTTTAAATTGGTGTATTTTCACTGATCAATCTATGCGTGTGGCCAATAGCATCATGTTACCATGTCGCCTGATTCATAAACATCAGTTACTTCCCTTTTCTCCTCTTAGCACTGAAGGAGCCATTATCACTGTATTTCAAACCAGTTTTAGCCTGATGGTTAATTTCATTTCTATGAAATGTGAGCAATGTTTTAAACTGTATTTGGTGCAAATGCATTAGTGATGGGTGAATTTTATGTAAATATTTCAGTCTGACAATCACTCCTGGAACATCTGCAGACCATATACAAACGGTCATCATTACTAAATAGAATAATTCAAAGAAAATGGACACCCGGAAAATCGGATACCTGGCTCACATCCTGAGCTGCTGCCTGAAGGCTTCAAGGAAAGGTTGCTATCACTGATGCCGTGACAATGGGCTGAGAGCAAAAGCAGATACCATCGGCACAGGGATCATCGTCAGCAAGCAACAATGCCCAGCAAAGCATTGCATTACATTTGACAAGACAGGCGAAAAGGCACAGAGGCAGCCAAACATGTCAAGTGGACTCCTCACTACAGAGCCGCCGGTGTAACAGAGAATACGGCTCAAATTCATCCTGATGTCTCTAACAACAAGCCCAGTGTTGTAGCTGACTGTCCCCATTAATGGGACAAATATGAGGGGTTGATGGCTGAGTGTGGGTGCAGAGGATGATGGTCTCAATGTGAGCACATCTTAGTTGGCTGCAGAGGCTTTGCAGGTCAGTATCTCTACAAAATCCTCGGCATCACAGGGCTGCAGAGAGAGGGCGGAGGGTGGACTCACCTTAGGCACGACGATTGTGATATTTCTCTGTATAGGGTTTCAAATTGCATTATAGTTCCATTTAACTCTGATTCAGATTATTTTTCAGAGTCACCGTGAGATGCTAATCCAAATACGCGTCGCAAAAATGTAGGAGCAGACGAGCTACATTTAAAAAATGTATGAGAACGATTCACTCTCAGTTACCTTTTCAGTCAGCGAGAACCAAATTAAAAATTTAAGATTAAAATGTATTTATGAGATTTATTTCATCTATTTTGTTTCATATGGCATATTTTAATATGTTTGAATAATGCATGCATGCTGCACCATGTAAAAGATTCATGCCCGCTGTGTATAGACTGCAGGGCTACAGCCAATGTAAGCCAGTGGTTTTCTTATTTTTTCCCATGAACACCTCTGTCAAATCACGATTCCCTCTCCTCCATTCCCTCTCCTCCATTCCCCTCTCCTCCATTCCCCCCTCCCTCCATTCCCCTCTCCTCCATTCCCCTCTCCTCCTTCCACCATTGGATTTCTAATAAACCTGTTGGCTGTGTTTTGGCTATCTGAGGCGCGGTCGCTCACAGAAACCACATGGAAGGCTGTGTGTTTCTTTGTGGGTCTGCTTGTGCGTGACCATATACCCAGCTGTGTTACAAATCAAGACCTGTATGCGAGTGTGAGTAAAAATCTGGCACTGTATTTAACGCTCACATGACTTTGTTGTCTTCTTGTCGATGATTTAGAAAACAGCAGATAAATCAACAGCAGCACAGGGCAGGAGCCTCGTGCTGCATTCAGATCACCCTGCTTACATTGCCTGAGTGCACCCAGGCACGCACACATTACACACACACATACACACACACACACCTACACAGAATTATTTATGCACGCCAAGCAGAAAGATGTAAACACAATGAAATAAATTTATTTCTCTCACTCGCTCTACAGATATTTGTGTGCATACCAAATAGACGGGCACTCTATTTACACATTAGATCCATGTCCACCCCAAGTACAAACATACACAATGTAATCTCAGTCATATAATACGCTGTGGCCGACTCCTGACCCGCTGCTTTCCCCTTCCTCCCTGCTGCTCTCTTTTTAATCAATCTAGTGCTATTTTTTTTTTTTTTTTTTTTTTTATCACTGCACAGAGGCTGTCCGCATTTTTAACATGGAGTATGTACGGGAAGTGTGCATCTACATGGGGCTCCAGTGCATACACACACACATGCATGCATGTAAATGAATCAGAGGCTCACAAACTGCAGTTTGAACATGATTCATTGTAATAACCACATAACTACAGTGGCAGTTATGTTACCATCGCAAACTATTTATAGTGCAGGTTTAGTGTTAGAAATCAACACTCACTAAATAACTAATAAATAACATTACAGTCCCACTAATGCAGATTTCAGTGGTCATTGTACCATTGTCAGACCATGTGTGTGTGTGTGTGTGTGTGTGTCTGATCTGATATGTCTTGCAGTGCCACTGTCTCAGAGCCTGTTAAAGGCCAGTAATGAAGCGGATTAATTTGATCATCACCTCTAATTAGGTTTCACACCTCTAACCATTATTTTATATCGCTAGAGGTGTGAGGGGAGAGACAAAAAGAGCAAGAGAGACAGACGAACAGAGATCGGAAGGGAGATTTGAAACAAGTTGAAACAGAAGTTCAGGATGATAGACGAGAGGGTCAATGGGAGTGTGTGACTTTATGTAATCTCCTTTTTATGTGGTATTAACCTGCTTTTGGACTGACTGACTGCATGATAATCCAAGACAAAAATTGAGAAAAATCTTGTCTCTCAGGATGTTTTCAGAATTCAGTGAACTAAAGTAGCTGCATTTGAGATATTTCACCGCATGTAGACCTCAACATTTTTAAAAACATTTTCCATCCACCTTAAAATGACAATTAATGTGTCTGTGTGTGTGTGTTTATGTTCTTTTCTATATTTTGTCAGCCTTTCCCACAGGCGGAGACAAGTTAGCACGGACACAAAATCCTGAGAAGACCAAAGCCATCTGCACCTACGCTGACATAACTAGATGATGACATTTTTCCCATGCTGACCATCACGGCTGCATGGACGTGCAAAATATAATTTAGCCTTAGGTATGAGGGAAACACGATTTTCAGAATTGAGCAGACCGCCACGCTCAAGTCTTTATCAGGTAGAAATCTGACCCGAAAGAGAGAGAGGAGGAGAGAGAGAGAGAGAGAGAGAGAGGGACAGAGAGAATCTAATGCTGATTAATGGTTTTTCATCAGCGATGTCCCAGTGGATGATGCGCCTCCTCATCCCCACCTCCTCCCCTATGGGCTCACACACTCATTAATTAACAGGAATTAATGGTTTTATCCACAGCCAGTAAATAAAAGGTTGTCACAATCTACTCCGCCTCTTATCAAACAGCGTGAAAATGTCAAGCCACCTGAAGCCAACACAAACACTCTCTCCATCCCTGTCAGAAATAATCAGCGCCATGCCATGATTAACACACACACACACGCACACACATGCTGAACTACACAGGCAAGAACACAAATACACACCAGGACTTAGTCACAATCAAGCAAAAACAATATGAGCATGAGGTTGTGGAAACGTTGGACATTTCATCACATCGCAGCATCTCATTTCAAAATAAACCTGGAAGTAACCAAAAGATGGACCAGTTCATTTCAGTTCAGTTGTCGTTTCATTCTACTGGACACTGGACGCTCAACAGACAGTGAGTCCGTACACACGACTGGCATCTACCAAACACAAGCACATACACACAACTGCAGTCTGTGAATCCCAGCAGGGCTGCTTTGTGGAATCGTCCTGATGGTAATTTAGAGATTAGCCGAGGTTGGCAATTTGTAACATGGTTCTGTGAGGAGATTCCCTGTGCTGGCTATTTAGAGAATCAGCCCCAGTGGACATGCACACAAATGGATAGAGAGGGAGTGAGTTAATGCTTCAAAACAAGAAGCCCCGCCGCAGTCGGTTCCCTCACTGCCGTAACAGAAAGACACAAAGCCGCAAAGGAGTGAATAGGGGACACGACACCAGGACCAATAACCGCAGACGAGGAGATTATCGATGCCGTCAAATCTCTGCCGAGACACTCCACAGGTCTTCTGAGCTTTATCGCCCTCTCAAAGTCAATCAACTCTCTGAATGAGACTCAGACACGGTGGGGGTTTGGGGGACGTGGAGATTAACGAAAGAGCAAAGAGAGTCACGGGGACGGAGAAAATATAAAATCAGTTTCTTGGGTAAATAATGCAATTATTACAACAGCAATAATTTGGTGATTTATCAAAAATGTTTAGTGTGAAAAAAAGTGACTTTGTCAACCACAGATTATGTTTATAAATAGATGTAAATTTCCCATACGATCACTCTGTGAGGTTTTGTGTAAGTTAATTGTTGAATTGACTATATAATAATAATAATAATAATAATAATAATAATAATAATAAACCTCCTCTACACTAATAATGCGTACAGGAAGCCAATAAATTTCCATTCTAACAATAACATTCCACGTCCAGCTTTCCTTGAGTGTAATCCCGATTACATTGAGATATTAAATATTTATAAGTGAATACCAGGACTAAGTAAGACGGGCTTCACTCCAAAGAAAATTACTGCATTAATTTCCAAAACCTACATGAACATAATCCCAGTAGTTATTAACATTATGGATGAGAGGGAACGATACTGGATATGTTGGTACCAGAAATGTTTGCCGAGTCAATCCGACGTGCTGCAGGGAGCAAGTTGAAATATGCAAATGAGACCAGATGAGAGGTGGCACGGGGGAGGGGTGGAGAGTTCTCTTTGAAGTGTGGGTCCAATATTTTAGATTGGGTTTGCTGGGTAAACGAGCAAGACAAACAAAAGCCTCTGGGTAAATGACAAACAGGAACACCGACGGCGGCAGTGGATCGCTGCGACTCAGCAATTTACACTTGTGTGCACTGTTGTGACCATGTCAGACGCTGAAGACGGCAAAGACAGACGGGAGCAGGGAAATTGACATTCGTTTGTTAAAAGCCAGGAATAGAAAAAGAACATAGAGTTTCTACTGTTTCCACAATTCAAATAATATCCCAAAAAGAATTATTCTGTTGTAGAGCAGTTCAATAATGTGGTGAAAGTGAGGGTGACACACAGTATGCCAGACTGGAGTTTTATTCAGCAGTGAGACGGGGTGAATAGTGAAGCTCAGTCTGAAAGTTTGTCTCCTCTAAAGTAGAAGTTTATAATTGAGCTCTAACAGTCAGTCAGACGGCTGAGTATCGACTGTACAGTGTGTTCCTGAATGTGACTGAGCACAGAACTGCTGATTCAAACCCCAAACATCTGACCTGGGACAAAGCTCCTCCCCATGATCATTCAAAGGACAAAGTCAAACTCTATAGGAGAGGAAAGGCTTTGCTTGCTTGCTGGGTTGCTAGTCCAGTGTTTGAATTGTTACGGGGTCCGGCGGTTCCAGAGCCACCCAGAAGGGCTAATGGACCCTCCAAAAGAGAGAAAGAAAAAAACTACGCACACGTGGGTGGCGTTCCACAGTCTGGTGGTTTGAAGGGAGAGTGGAATGGATGGGAAGACTTTGAATTGGTAAACAGTCTGTGGAACAGCATGAAAGTGTTTTGTTTTGTTTTTCTGGCTATTACTTATTTATTTATTTATTCAGATAGTGAATGTTAGGTAAACCCTTGATACCATCCTCTAAATTGTAATTTTTAATTTACCACACTACAGGCATACGCTGCATATAAAATCGAAATTTTGATAAATATTCAACGTGTACCAAAAATCAATTGGCGAACCTACTCGCGAGGTTTACCAAAATCATTTTATGACACCGTTTGTTAGATTTTATCGTTGTAATGCTTAATTGTACACAGTTGCTGCAGCTGTTGCGTTGACGATGGAATGTTTGTAACGCTCATTCAAACCTGTGGCGTATCATAAAAATACCACGGGTTCAAGTGTCAAAGTCTTACATTTATGCCAAATTTGAGACCTCATGGTTTGACTATCAATACCTTTGACAAAATTTGAACACGATGCTAACTGACAAAGCTAAAGCCACACCAGATCCAGCTTTAGTGGATTTCTTTCCTGAAAACTGGATTAAACCTCATTTTGGTGTTGTTATACATCTAGTATTACTACCACCAGTATTACCACAGCTCCTTGTACTACTGACAATGGTGGCACTATTACTACTACTTATAACATACATTTACAAATTGCTATGAAAAAACAAAACAGTGTGATGGAATGGGGTATTCCATGATCACACAATGTGTGTGTGTGTGTGTGTGTGTGTGTGTGCGTGTGTGTGTGTGTGTGTGTGTGTGCACGCGTTTTTACCACAGCTAACCTTCACGCAGTAACCCAGAGGACCTCCCTATCGATGTCCTTGGGGTGGGAAGGGGAGGCCTGACCTATACCCAGGATGACGGACACTGAGCAGCAGACCAGACAGGCTAGACGGACTTATCTACTGTGGGGCAAGGAGGAAGATTAGAGTATTGATTCTGCAGGGCAAAATTCTCAATCAGGAGGATTCAGAGGGGTCAGGACTGGCAACCGTTAGGAGGGAACGATGGAGAAGAGAGAGAGAGAGAGCAAGATAGAGGGAGGGAGAGAGAGAGCCGGGTGAAGTCAGAGTATCGGTGAGGGATGAGAGATAGAGACAGTGGAACGGATATGGATGGAAGCTGATTAGCTGGATTGATCAGTTTTAATCACCAGCATCAGCATGATTGCCTTCGAAATTGAAGATTGCTTGGTTTTGTGTCTAATTTTTATATTCAGCACATTTTCATATGAACAGAGCTGCAGCAGCCATCGCAGGCACGTATACATATCATTCCCCGTCCTTCGTACCTGTGCCAAAGAGACTATTTACTTAAATTGAGAATATAAGTGTGTTAAGAAATTATTTTACAACTTTGATGTTGTCATACACAGTATATTTAAATTTATCATCTGATAGTGAAAAGCTATACGGCTCTTGGAGAAAACCTGTGCATCAACTTGAATATTAATACTAACAATGGCTAACTATTGATAGTAATATCATAGCAATTGCACTTTTTCTAATTTTAGCTTCTCTGCACATTTATAGACACAAACACACACATCAGAGCGTTTTTTTTTCCAAATGAGCAAGATGGTATCGTTTAAGTTTTAGGTAACAAGGAGAAAAACTCCATGCCATTGCCTTTTTATACCTCTCTTGCTCTCTCTCTCTCTCTCACAAACACACACACTCATTCACACAGCACAGCACAGCACATTCCCTATCACGGTGTGAACTCTGCCTATGAAAGCACAGAGGTGCTGTCTTGATTGATGGCAATTAGCATGCTGTAATGGTAACAGCTGTTTGGTGTGTCAGGAGGCTGCTACTGTACCTGACGCCCACTACACCATCTGCTGTGTGCAAGACTGGGATGGTGTGTGTGTGTGTGTGTGTGTGTGTGTGTGTGTGTGTGTGTGTGTGACAGAAAGTGTGTTTTAATGTAAGACATTTTGAAAAGAGCGAAAAAAAAGACATCTAAATCCCCCACAGTGTAGGCTACAGTTTGGCACATGTGGTGAGTCGTGTGTGTGTGTGTGTGTGTGTGTGTGTGGCAAGCTGACAGCTTGTTATTGCTGAGCCCAGGCCCTTGTAGCAGGTTGTTGGCTGTATTATTAATGGTGCCATGTTCCCTTATGTCTCCTAATGGCACTGCAAGTCCATCTGTAAAGGACCTGCAAACACATACACACACGCGCACACACACACAAACCATGACCCTCAACAAGCTGCTTACATTGTGTATGTTATGTGTGAGCTGTTTGTGCGTGAGAACATGACTGTGAATGGGTCATCAGTTTGTGCTCAAGACTAAAGGCCTGTGCATGGACATCTGTGCTTAACAGAGCTTGTGAGTGTGAGTGTGTGTGCTTGCATGTGTGTATTTGTTCGATATGACTAGAGAGCTCAGGCAGCGTGGTCATCGGGAACACTACAACTTTTCCCGATGTGTTGGTGAGCCGGTGGGTTGGCCCTTGGAGATGAAAACAAACACTCCCATTAGCCGTGTCATTGGGTTTACGTTAGGTTATTACTCATCTCAGTTTGATTTGAAAATGTTCTTATCCAATCAGAGCTAAACAGCCCAGAGATGCTCCAATACCAACAGGTGTGCAGGTGTGTGCACAGTAAAATTTTCTGAGAGCAATTTTGATAATATGTAGGTTTTTCAGGAGAAAATGGCACGACCGGTGTAAGTGTAACGGTAAAACATACAGAATTCCCTATAACCTATCTATACAATCACCATTATTTCATAAGAAGCTCCAGATTCAGATACTCAGATCCTCTCCTGCTATTTATGTGTTGTTTATTTTTATCCTTAAGTGTTGGCTGAGGATAAAGATTAATTTGAATGGAGCAACATTGAGTTAATGAGAAATTCTGGTTGCTCTTTGTCTGTTTATCTTTTAAAAGCATTTATTTAAATTTCAGTACTAAAGTACATTTATTATGAATGTCGATATTGTGAGTGCAATCCTGATCATTTTCTCAGTGATTTTGTAATTGCTTTATTTGTGGAGTGTATAAACAATAAGCGGCAAGAGAAGGACTATGATATACAGCACAAGTAAAGGATGCCCCATTTGGAAGATAATGGTGGTTATTATATGTTGTAGCTTTTTTTTCAAATGATGAACAGTGTGTGTGTGTAATAAAGGCATCTAATGTGTTTGTATTTACAAGAAATTAATTTTAAAATGTATAAAAATTATATTTAGTTTACTTCTGGCCAGTGAACAATGCATGCAGTGTAGTTCATAATAATGTTTTTTTCCTTTGTTATTTCTACTACCTCCTGAATCGCAGCATCAAATGCTGGCTGAATGATATTTGGACCAATTACAAAGCACAAAATTTTACCTTAGACGTACCAGACCAAATAAAACACACCAAAAAATATTGAGCCATGCAAGACATTTTGTCACCACAAAAATGGCTTTGAAATAAAACTTGTAACAAATGTGCCAGACTCACTCTATTCACGTCGTAAATGTTTTTCATTTCTCTCCCAAGCTTGCTTTTTTCCTTGGGAGACGAGTGAAAGTGTGCAGTTATTCCATCTTATCCTGGTTTGTAAAGGAGTAGATGAGCTGAAGAGAAACAGCAAAATTACACAGAACACCGAGTCTCGGTTAGTAACTCCTCCTCCTTCTCCCCTCTTCACAAAAGTAAAAGTGCTCTATCAAGCCACTTTATTTCTATTAGAAGGACTCTGAAAGACCCTGAAAGATTCTGAAAGCGTGACTTTGTGTTGTGACCAAGTTATAGAGGTCAAATAAAACACAGCGCTCTTCTGGTTGCATTCACTCGATTGTGTGATCCAAGTTCCTGCAGAGTTTATCCTTTTGTGATGAATGAAAACATACGTGGTGGTGGATTCACAATAACCCAAAGCAGATCGGAGCTGCTGTAATACTTCACATTAGTCCTGAGATTTGGCCTACATTTTGTTATTATTAAAGTATGTCATATTGAATCCAATATGGACCTGCCTACACATTTTATATCTCATCAAGAGAACATACTTTAATCAGACAGATTGTGGATTATGTCATGACATCACATCTACAGTATATGACAGATAACTCACACACACCGGGAACGTTCAGCCAATGAATGAATCATGTCAATGAAAGTGTTCCCTTCATGACTGTAGACTTCTCTGCATGTTCATTTTGATGGCAACAAGCCCGGACTTAGACCTGCAAAGTTACTACAAAAGCACATTAGTGAGTGAGGTGTTGATTAGGCTCCCTCTACCTCCCCCTGATCCGTCCAGGGGAAGATGACACCTTTGTGTCTGTGTTCACGAAAACATATGGTGGGTGGTGTGTGTGTGTGTGTGTGTGCACATGTATATATTTGGAAACAAGTGATTCTGCCAGGTCTCTCTCTTATTCCCTGTTTCCTCATCTGTTTCTGCTGTGTCCTCTGGGTGTCTGTGTGTGTCTGGAGCTGGGCGTGGGCATGGTTCCTGGTTACTTCCTGTCAACACACATATACTGTACGTGGCTGCATCTCATCAGCTCATCTACACAGGTTTGCACAAGTTTCTTCAAAAGCAATTTCCAAAATATTGTGTAATCTTCAACACATAATCAACATTTAGTGAAAATGCTCATTTCGAGGCCATTTTTAGGAGGATGTACTTTTTGATAAAAGCTCTGAGGTCTGTGAATTAAATGTACATGCATTTTCAAAGCCTGTAGGTTCAGTTTAATATTTAATGTGTTTACAAGCTATTTCTCAAAATGTGGGCTCCGTTTCTGTAAATGAGGACTGGACTGGGACTATTTAGAAAAGTCCCTACAAAACCTCCCGTATAATAACACGTATGTGTGTGTGTGTGTGTGTGTCTGTCTGTATTGTGAGTCGTACAACTGTACTTATGTGTGTGACATTTCAAATTTGACCACACTCACTATCAGCACCCTATACCATCATATTATAGACTGGAGACATACAATCCACCACGCTGTTTTACTTTGGAGAGAGCTCAGTATTTTTTACCCAGCTCACTCTGAGCTCAAAAACAGAGGCCAGCACTTCACATCTGGAACACCAACCTACCTCTCTGTGAACAACTCAAAGTGACCATGTTACCATCAATCAAAACCTCCTCTATTTTATCTAATCCGCCTTCAGGACAACGCTTCCCTCTTTAAAATCTTCCAATCATGTGGTGAGACCCTCTTGATTAAAGTCCACACACAAATCAACAAAAAGTCAACGTTTTTAGTTTTTTCTTAAACTCTTTTTTTTCTAAGCTTAGCATTTTTTTTTCTCAGAATTCTGACTTTTTCTCAGAATGCAATTTTTTTTTTAACTAGGCCTTAATCCTCTGTACAGTTTGATACCATGGCCATGATATTTTGTACAATTTGGCACATGATGTCATGACTGTCTGCCATTGTCTATGAAACCCACAGTCATTATGTGTGAACACAATAAGCGACACATTCATAACCAATCCGATCACCAAAGACCAGAAAAGTCTCCTGGTTTGTAACCAGATTAACAATTGATAACTAAGATAACTAACTTTCCAGCTGCATGTGTTTGTGTGGGAGTTTACTGTGTGAGTACAGACACGGGTTGGGAAAAGTTAGAAATGCAGCAGCAGACTAATGCTTGAATGTGTGTGTGAGAGAGAGAGAAATATGTAAAAGTGACTTGTCACAGTTGTCAGTGTCTTCCTCCCAGCTAACGCAGTGCTGTCATTTCCACTTCCACCTATATGAAGAATCCATATATATTTTGGCCAAATATAGCATATACATCCACACACATTGACTTTAGGGATGTTACTGGGGCCTTTTCAGCTTCATTCATCACTCATGCTAACTACTATGGATATAACTTTGTTGAGAAGGGCAGTAAAACCCCCAACTTCAATGGATTATTTTGACCCAGACGAAGATCAGACCACATTTAGGGTCTCAACCACCTGCAGCTTATCTTCAAATATAACTCTAACGCTTTTTATTTCATTGTAATTTCTGAAGTCTATTCATGTCCTACACCTGTAGTGACTTTCATCAGAGCCTGTCAAGTACAGCATGTCTTTCAATAAATGGAGGGGGTGGAGGTGATTCATGGTGGTGGGTGGAGGAGGATTCATTTGAACCAGACACAATCCCAGAATCATTAAAAGCACGGTAATGCCGGCGCTTGAACTCCCCCTTAATGAGATATTGCTGGTATCCTACGCATGTCAACTCAGTACAAAGAGTGCTTTAAAGTGAGGAGTAAAAATAAAATCTCTATTGGATCATGCGTTGCTACAGGTTGTTTTTTCCTCTCAAAAAGAAGACTTCTATAGTTGTTTGAAGACTGTCAGTAGTTCAGGTCAGATAGAGTGTAAAGTCTACGCCCTATGACTGGGTAATCAGTTTGATGGAAAGGGTACTCAACTCTGCGGGTCTAGCAAAGAAGCACATTTTCAGAAATAATAGTGAGAGGGAGTGGGTGTGGAGAAAGACAAGAAAATAACAAAAATGCAACAATCTAAAAGAGTGATAGTGGTCCTGTCCTTTTAAAAAGACAAGTATGCATCTCCAAGATGAAGTACATTGCTGAATAAATCAGTCTGAGGTTAATAAAGTTGTCATGTGTTTGATTTTCCTGAGGAAGAGGAGCAGAGAGAAAAAAAGGAGAAAACATGACCCTGTCAGTATTATCTCTTTATTTTATTGTTTCCACAGAGGTCACTGTCAACACATATTTTCTATCAATTTTTCTTCCAACTTTTCATGTAAAATTGTATTTTCTCGCCAAGACTTTTTTTTCCCCCCAACTATTATATTCAACTTTTGTATTTTCTTAAAACACATTAAAATGTCTGTCAATGCACTAATTTTATTTCAAGCTGTCTCCAGTACTTCATTCTACTAATGTCAGTATAAGGACTAAAGCCCTTGGCGACAGTGATCTGATGCGTGACCTGGTAAGTTTCCATCGTGTACCACTGCAACATTGGTGTTTCTTTCAGACTGTACAATATCAAGTTTGAAACAATGAATAACTGCTTGATCATAGCATTAAAACGAGGTGGGAACTAAATGTGTGACGTGATAACAGATGATTTTGATCTTAAATTTCAGATGTTGCATCGCAGCTAGTCTTTGCATGTCTCATGTTACAACCACGGACCACTGTTTTTGATTGACAGGCAGCATGATTGTAAGATTGAACACTTTTCAAGCCAGATCGAAATTATTGTAGACATTACAAACGCCTCGATTCAGAAAATAATCTGGGGGGAAAAAAAATGATTTGGGATTTGGAAACCTTTTTTTTCTCCCCAATGATAATGAAAAGGACTTGATGAGGAGCATATTGTAGTTGTGAATAGCCTACTGCAGATTCTACTGCAAATACAGAGCTTCCCCACTGAGAGGCAGGTGGAGATGGTGTGTTAGAGCAAAAACACCCAGACATTACACATGCAACGCCACTACCCTCAAGAGTTTCACAACATTCACTCCACTTCAGTTCTTAATTGTTTTCGTTCTTTATTTATTCTGCTTCCTTCAGTCTCTACTCTCCTAATTAAAGTCAATCAACCATCCGAATGGACCTGAGAGTGAGGCGAAGCTGCTAAGAGGAACTAACTCGAAATGGATGGCGGACAAACTGTTGACCGCCCTCGTTGTTCCTCGAGCCGATTTCAGCTGCTGGCCTTCACGTCGGGAGAGGAGAGTTAGAGGAGAAGAGAGCCGGTCAACACCAGAGAGCCAACGTGGAGAGAACAGACCGACATGTTATTACTACATTTCAGCTTATTTACATTTCAGCTTATTTACATTTCAGCTCACACAGCATGGGAGTGCCAAAATACCGAGCAAGCACCACGGTTTTCATTTTCATAAAGAGTCAGTGATCATTGTCAGTTGATTTGAAAATGGCAAACATAACAAGACTATCAAAATCGTATTTCCTCTAATATTTGTGCCCTTGTGTTTAATGGTATATTGATTATTTACAAATCAATAACAAACCATTTGACTGAATACACATGTACACAACTGTATATCCAATATTGGATACTGGACAAATCAACAAGATTCATTCATTCATTCAATGACAATGTGTGTGATCACCTGACAATTACTGAGTGGAGCAGTTTGCCAAATATTATCAGTGCATGAATTACGGTTTTTTTCATAATAACCCCTTTAAATAACTGAGCAGATAAAGTTGTGGATCCCACAGAAGTGTGTGTTTTGCAGAAGTTCAGCTGCTGGTCATGCATGATTTAATCAATAGCTACGGTATGTTTCCATCCAACAATTTTAATTATGGATTTTGTGCTCGGTGTATGCAGCAAATATAAAATATATCTCAGAATTTTCCCCAGAAAGGGGAAACGGGGGCTGCTTAAGATTACAGCGATGCCATGCGATACCCCAGCTGTTTTGTGTTTTGGATGTAGAACACAGGAAACAGGCATGAAATCAGAACTATTCTGAAACTGACGAAAATATAAGTGTAACATCCCAAAGGCAGACAGCAGCGAAGATGATGCATTTACCAGGAGCTAAAAGTGTTGAACGACACACTGTGGAGGGAATAAATGGAATCAGTGTTACATGGCAGAGACGCGACTTGTCATATAGTAGTAAAATAAACACATTTTGTGACTTCGACACCATGGAATGCATTCCTGGGCAGAGGCCAATTGTCACATCTCTGCCTTCCAACATTAATTCAGATATGTGTAGCATATTTGATACTCTGTGTGTAATGGCACGGCACTTTGATGTGACGTATTTCAAATGAGGAATTCAATCTCCACTGTCTAACTTTGGCTGCATGACAAGAGAGTCATGCTTCTAAAGCGGCAGCAGCAGATAATGGAACGGCGTATAAATCCGAAGCTGTCTGGTGTGAACGTCTTTACTGGGAGAGCAGGCTTTGTACTTTGCATTTTGACCCTCCTGAAAATCAAGGCCACGGAAGTTATTGACGACATACGGAGGTGACATGCTGTCAGTGTGAATGGTCTATGGCCTTACAAATAATCCTCAGAGATATAGTTGCCAAAACACACACTCACACACACACACAGACACATGCGCACACACACTGCACCATACAGGAGAGAGAGTAAGTCGTTTGGCCTTTACCCTGGAGATTAAGGGTGATTTGATGCCCCATCTTACAATGACATTCGATGCTAGGCCCCCCCGCCCCCCACACACACACACACACACAAACACACACACACACACCTAGTGTGACCCTGAGCATTCTGCTGTAACCCTGATCATCGGCAATCCGGGGGGGACCATAGGTCATCAGAACATGACATGCAGGGGACTACCTGCGGTGTGACACATTTATAGCGTGTGAGCACTGAGTGTGTGTGAGTGCACACACAGTAAGAAGTTTGTTAAAGGCTGAGGATATATTGTAGGCTTGAGTGAAAAAAAGATGGCACTTGAAATGGAAAAAAAAATATA
>OMNV01026394.1:0-12372 GCA_900303265.1 Brotula barbata | reverse complement strand
ATACACATAGATATATACACACACACACACACACACACATACACATACATATATACATACATATACACACACATACATATACACACACACACACACATACATACATACATACATACATACATTCACACATACACACATACATATACACACACACACACACATACATACATACATACATACATACATACATACATACATACATACCCACATACATACATACACACATACATATACACACACACACACACACATACATACATACATACATACATACACACATACATATATACACACACATACATACATGTACACACACACACATGCATGCATACATACATACATACATACACACACACACATACATACATACATATATACACACATACATATAGATACATACACACACACACACATACATACATACACAAATACACAATTTTGTTTCTGCCTCATCACAGTGCACCCCAGCCAGAGTATCGTGTACATATAGAATGCCCAGTCTAGCGTTTTTTCCTCACCTTTCCTACGATGGTAACTTGCTCGATGACCAGCTGCTCATTACGCTGCACCATGTGGCACCTCTTATCCAAACTGCGGCCCTCAAGCTGAAAAGGAAAGTGCAACATGTTACGTGGAGTACAAGAAAAGGGAAAACTCAATGTGATGGGTGAGTTATGGGTGGAGAGCTCTGGGCTGGGTGGGGATCTATGTTTGTGATGTGGGCCTGTAAAGCCCTTTGAGGCATTGTATGTGATATTATGTTGACTTGACTTACCTTGACATACTCGTGGTGATCTTCCTCCAACACCTCCAGGTCCGATGACAGGTAAGCTTAAATACAGGTCAGACTTACTTACTAATACATCTCTAAATTAATAAAACAATCAATGTTAAATTTTGCCCTCTCTGCCTCTGCAGCTCAGGCCTCACATCACCTGTCACGGCTGTTCCACAGGGACTGTCATCAATGGCTCCTCGGCTCTGGGCGCTCACAAAAACACAGGGCTTTTGAAATCGTTGCGTGAACTCCACTGTCAAGTTGAACTCCCCAAGCTCCCGGCCACATTCGGACATGGTGACCAGAGAGTCGGAAAACAAGCATTTCTCCAGGTCTGTGGCCTCTGAGGGAACGAGGGGGTGGGACAGACAGGGGAAAGAGATGGGAAAAATTAATTTGAGAGTTATTCTTACTGGAACTGGACGTAAATACCATTTAGAGGAACCTTTTTCAGCCCAGGAACCCCTTGGTGCATAGAGAAACAGAACAGGGACCCCCAGATTAAAAAAAGAAAAGAAAAGCTGTTGCATTCTAAGCCTGGACGTACACTAACAGATATTTGACCTCTTTTAACCTATTTGTATTCAGTTATTATGTTCATGTTTGATAAAAAAGTTTAGACATCATTATTATTGGTTTATTATTATTTTATTATCATTATCATTATCATTATCATTATCATTATTATTATTATTATTATTATTGTGAGGTTAGTTGTTGCATTTTAAGCCTGGAGATACAATAAAATCTTTTTAATCATTTAACCTACAAACTGTATATAGATGCAGTTATGTTTATAGTTGATAAACATGTATGCATAATTATTATTGTTTTATTATTACTATTTTAATTTTATTAACATTATCTTGATGATGAGACCACTAATTTAGTGGATTCTCTGCTGTATCTTCTTCTTCATACGTTCCCAGTGCCATCTGATGCTCAGCGTGTGTTCAAGTGTTGTCAGCTATAATGTACTTTATTTTTCTTTTTTTTAATTTTACTATTTATTATTTCATGTTTATAGTGAATTTATTTAATCTTCATATAACGGTTGAATTTGATCTTATCTGACACACACACATTTTCTAAATAGTAATTTTGTACTCGAGGACAAGTGTAATGAATGATTTTCACTCAAAGCCTGATTGTTAGATGTTTTTCTTTTTAACTAAATTAGAAAAGAAATAGGTTTCTAAAATGAAACACCAATTTAAATACGTCTGTTTTTGGTAAAGGGGGTCGGGGCAACGAGCCACCGGAGTACGGTACTGTGCCAAAACCAGATGCTGACTCTCAGACCTCCTCCGTGCTCGTCCCGTATTCAACAGAAAAGCTGACATTTGTATTTTTACCATCATTTACCGATATCGTTCAAGAAACTGAGAGCTTCCTCCGAGACTTTCGGCGTCCCTCCGCGGTTCATCATCTTCGCAGAGGATCCGACAGACTTTACCTCCACAAACACGGTTCACACATCGTAGGTGAGCTGTGGGAGTATCGTGATTGGTATTCATGAGGCGAAACCCCGCAAACCACTTCCGGTAGTGACGTAGCGTTGTGTGACGTCACTCAGTGGTTGCTAAATTCTGCATTGTAAGACGCACAGAACCATTATGATGTTATTATTGGGAAAACAAAAGACACTAAAAGAGAGTGGAAACCAAAGGTTAGAGGACTATGCAATCAAAAACACACTTACAACTTATAGTCATCATTTCAATGGATATTTGCTTGATTTGCGCTCAACCAATCAGCTTCATAGATACCAACCTACCCGCTACTCCCCTACAATTAATTCACGTACGTGCAGCTCCGGAAAAGAAAACAAACTATCATGTGTTGTCCTGGCAACAGCGCCGCACTACCGTAAGTGTGGTTATATTTGAGCCTGACAAAACTTTATCAAAACAAACTCAAAGAAATCACGACGCGCAGCCTCCTACAGGTCATAGTTACTATGATATTATTCAGAACAACCGTAGATTATTTCAATTATTGGTAATCTCTTGAAACTTATATTAATTTAGTAATAATTTACTCTCAAAAATATTTAAAAAAACAGAAGACTTAAAGTCTCCCATTTTGTCTTGTCTTTGTCAGATCTTCCACCTTTGCCTTGGTCAGGGACGATGGCAGGAGTGATTAGTCTAACACACATATTTTTGTGGGTAGGGTGAAATATGGAAACTTCACACAGAAAGGAGGTGGACCCCGGGATTCAAACCTACAACCTTTTTGCTGTGAGGTAGCAGTGATAACCATCACGCCACCGTGCTGCCGATTGAATGAAAGAATGAAGCAGCAAGTGTTAATAAAAATATTCAATAAAGTGGTAAATTAATAGTCAGTTATCTGTGGATTGAATTGATATTCATATCATCAGAAATGTAAGCCCCTTCTCTGTCATGCAGACATAATAGAAACGTGAATCTGAAACTATCAGTATTTTTATAGTCTTAATGATTGAATATTTCTTAGTTTTATCCCTTTTTTTTATTGTCAGGATTCATTGCTAATGATCATTTATACTTATTATTGCTGGGAAATCATTGCATCCGTTGCAGATGAAAAATGATTTTATTCTCAGACACATCTTTCCATCAGTATAAAAGACATCGATTCAACGTAGTGGTAAAATATATAGTGTTTCCAAAGTTAAAAAAAAAGCAAAACAGTCTTGGATATTTTGAAATCCAAATGTCATGTTCATGAATGCAACAATGCAGACATGGCAAAAACCCAAACATGATTTAACTTCACTCTAATGCTGTGGTTAATCTAAATGCAGCTTTTGTGTTTTTGTAAAATATTTGCTGCTTTGTATGTCCAGGAGTATTTGATGTGATAACGGATACCATCAAGTGTGCGACCTTTATGTGCTGTGCGGTGAAAAGACGAGTCTCTTCCTCAGAGTGACCTTAAATTCAGGCATCTGCTTGAGCGCACCAGGACTCTCTTCGGACCCCTCTTTTTGGCTCACGTCACTGTTCACTCGACAGAGAATGTCTTTGATATCATCACCCCTGAAACAAAATAAACAGAGATTGTGATTAATTCAGAAAACACAACAACCACGAAAGAGAAACTGAGTTCCGCCCCAAAGCCTGACCAACTTCACCTGAGACCGCCCCGCCTCAGCTGCTGGCACACAGACTGGATGAACCAGCTCCCATTTTCTCTGTCTCTGTATGAGAAATAATCTTCTACGGTGCTGATGGCCACCAGGAAATCAGCTTCCACAGGGATGTAAGGAGGACTAGGATCAAAGTCATCATCATCAGCTGCTAGAACTACCACACCAGATTGTGACTTTGACCCCTGGCATGCCTGGATTAAGAACACTTTGGGCTTGTCGATGAGTTTGGAGCAGTTGCTCCCGTTGAACCTCGCGGTTATTTCTTTAATTCCAAGGGGCTCCCCATCGGTCCCCTTGACGGCACCCTTCACTCCGTGGCTCAGAATACAGCAGATGAAGGCGTCACCATGCCGAGGAACCTCTTCCTCTTGGGGGGCACGAAATCCACTGCCAGACCACTCCAGGACGTTCAACTCCTGCAGCTGAGAATAGTCCAGAGGAGAGGCAAAGACGTTCAGTGCCCTCTCCATCTGGTCTTTCGTTTGGTCTTTACACATCAGGACTCTGAAGCCCAGCCAGCTGAACACCTCGGCCAAGCTTTCTGCAAAAAAAAAAAGACAAAAAAAGGAGAAAAATGTATGTTTCGGCCACAAAACAGGAAACAGCGGACTGTGACGCGGCTCACTCCGGTAACGTACGAGCATCTTTGTTGGTTCCACGTCTGGTTTTGGCAAATTCAAACATCTCATTGTTTATGATCACACAGAGACCAGTAGGCTGGCTCTCCAACAGGTACTGCTCATCCTGAAAAGGTACACAGATACACACACACAACAATATACATTTTCATGTCCACAACTACAAACATTTGGAAAATTACGAGATGCTGCATCTGCTCTGACTGAATACTTCAGACTCGTATTTTGACTTGATTCATTTCACTCCATCATGCATTACACGACTAACACCAATTCTATATGTTAATACAATGTTATATTACTCTGTAACTGTGTTAGTGTCCCACATATTAGAGCAACATTTCACCTTCTTTTGCCTCTTGCTCTCCGGTGGCAAAACATCTTGGGAAATCAGAAAATTCAAACATGAATGTTTTGCAAATGACACAACATGTTTAGTGAGTAAGGAATGACAGCTGTACCTCCGCTGACGGCTGAACAAACTGCGGTGCTGGGACCATGAGGGGCCGCATCAGTGCAACTTTGGATGGGGGCGGATAGAAGAGAGTGATGTTCTTCCCACTGTACGTCCTTCAGCTTAGGAAATGTGTCTTTGATTTCCTCATCGGTTTGCAGAAGGCTCAGAAAATCTGTACAGGTGCCCTCTCCTTTATTCATGAGCTTATCCAGCAGCTCGGTGACATGGTCCTCCACGGTCTGCTTCCCAATGCTCTTGAGGTTGTTGTACTCTCGCTGCGTTATCAGGCCAATCTCCTGAACCTTGTTGAGGATGAACTGGTAGTCGGAATACTCGGTACAGAGAATGCCCACAATAGTTGCTTTTTTGCATTTCAATTTATATTTGGCTGCCATTCTGTCTTTAAGAGAGAGAGAGAGAGAGAGAGAGTGAGAGGAGAGACAGAGAAAGAGAGAGAGAGAGAGAGAGAGAGAGAGAGAGAGAGAGACAGAGAGAGAGACCCATTAACCCATTACACGCTGGCAATTCAACTTCCTCGTTCATCGTTCATAAAATTAGCATAAGCAGCTATTGTGGCCTGGAATCAACAATTTGTCAGAGACAAAGCCTCGATACTCCCTTCAAACCGAAGTGTGAAGATTTTCTGCAACAATATAAACACAATTCTTAAAAGTATTCGCATACCTGGTATGAAATGAATGGTTTGTCATTGAAACCCACTGAGGAAAGTTTGGACGTTTGTGCCTGATTTGATTTGTTTAACTGCTGATTTGATCACACTCAGCCCAGTTAGCAAAGCGAAACTACTTTAGCTTCGAAGAACTTCATGAACTTCGACGCCGAGCAGACTTACGAGGAATAAAAGAAATAAAATTCGACAGACTTACAGTGGGGTATGTAGTTTTCCCTCCACAATGAGTCCGTTGTCACCGCGTTGTACCGTAATGACTGTAATACAGGGTTACTTTCACTTTCAAATCACAGAGGTATGAGATTCATGATTGTACTCTTTAAAGTACTGACATTCCATAAAAATCTTACATCAATATCAATGTCATCAGTTTTAATACAGTTCCAATTCATTGAATTGAGCATTTTTCAGTGGACTCCCCTTTTCCGGTGCAACGCTCCCTGGTGGTCTAGTGGTTAGGATTCGGCGCTCTCACCGCCGCGGTTCGATTCCCGGTCAGGAAACATACATTTTTTGTCATTGGAGCTCAACAAAAGAACCAATCAAATGATCAACAGATAACTTGTGAGGTTTTTTTGGTTTTTTTTTGCTTTTGCTTTTACTTTTAATTTCTTGGCTGCTGTCAGCGGCCTGATTGTACCGCTCCATTTTGAATCAGTCCCTATATAATCTATAGATTTGATTGTCGGCCTAATTTTGAATCAAATGTTCACACGCAGTTTATTGCGGTGTATATTGAGAAAGATGAAGACATTCTTCTCTGTAAGTGCCAGTCTGTTGTTGAAATGTTGCTTCCCTAAACTCAATGCTCTAGCAAAATTAAGAGAAAACATATCGTATCTATGAGGAAGGACAGATTGACTTGACTGAATTTTATAGTTATTTCTTATTTACTGTGTGCAAATTGAGATTCACAATAAATTACTGCTGGGGGTTGAAAGATTGCCAATTTGAGTGTGTGTGTGTGTGGGAGAGAGAGAGAGAGAGAGAGAGAGAGAGGAAAAAAGCTGTGGGTATCTCAAGTTGTGCGTGTGTGTGACATCATGTTTCTGCTTTCCCCACAAACGTGTCAGAGTCTTGAGTCCATGAGAGCTCTCACAGGCTGTGGAAAACAACACAGAGAGAGGCAACGGCAGGTAATTATTCAGTGTTAATGCTGTTATATACTCTATATATATACTGTGTATATATAATTATACTGTAATATACAGGGGGCCATGTAACAAAGCGTAGAACAGAGCTCTGCGAATAGAGGACAGTTTATGTAAATCTCCATCGAAGAGTTCTGAGGAACAGCTGAACGTGTCAAGAAAACTTGGCAGCAAGAAATGATCTGTTGTGTTTTTCAAAGAGTGTTTACGTTTAATTTCTCTGGGTTTTTAAGCAGTTTTGATTTTGATCTTATAAGAAACTTAAAATGAACAGTCAGGTTCGGAGAAGTTAAAAGGGGAAATGAAATGCCAGGAAGTTACGCCGTGTGGAACCAAACAGCAACTTCTGTATTCATATTGTTATAAATCATCTATTAATAAAACATCTGCCCGTCTTATTGTGTTTGTGTTATAACTTGTATTTTAGTTATGAAGTTGCCTCCTGAACGCCATATATTATGGTCCATCTTGCTGGTTCTCTGGAGATCAATGAGTGGTGAGTTACCGCTACGGATTCCACACACAAGTTTGACCACATAACACTGACGCCTGCACCGCCTGGGATGCAGAGTCAGGAGGAAATTCCATATAAATAAAACAGCCTCCGTAATGTTCTATTGGTACCGAGGAGAGAAACAGAGACGAACATGAAGAGCGTGACCAATAAGTGTTAAGAGGAAGGATGTTTACATACTTCTACAGTCATTCCGTCCGTTTTGCATTTTTCATAGTTGATGATTGATTGTGGCTCTCCTGTTCTCAATCATAATACATTTCATGATCAGATACATCAGTAAAACAAAAGAGCCAATCTAATGATCAAACAGATAACTTGTGTGTTTTGTTGTTGATACTATTTTATTTTATTTTATTTTTATTTACCGCTCCATTTTGAATCAGTCCCTAAAAAGACAACAAGAAAACAAGAAATAAGTACCCGTGACCTTTGAGCCTTCGTAGAATATGGGGGTGGGGATTTCACTCATGCCGCGTCCGTGACATTTAGTGCTGTCTTGTCTCTGTCAGAGATGATCCAACTGTGCTTCATTCGTCTGCTTCTTTTTGTTCTGTTGACAGAAACCAAAGCCAACAATTACTGTCAGATCGAGGGCCTGCATATAAACACAGTGAGGGTCACAACAAACACAACAAACCGTCTCACACGATAGTGAAGTACTCTTCCTTTCATTTAGTATCTGCCCTTCATTTATCTCTCTGATCTGATTTCAGGTATCAACGATAGGTCTTTCCTCAGAGGAACATGTGGGGGTGGATATAAGCGTTTCCTGTCTGCTTTACCCCACAAATACATTCAACTGCTCCTGGTCATTCAATCGTTCACAGAATGAATTTCAGATTTCTTATTCTGTCAGGTAAGTTCAGTGAAGTATCTCTCACACCTATTGATTGATTATTGAGCAACTTGGACACCGCAGAGCTCAAAAAATGAATCGTTGCACGACGTGGATCTTAATTAAGTTTGGTAGCATTTCCCTCAAATATTTACAGCAGAGGCGAAGAGGAGTGCGTGGTTATGAACTGTACGTTTCCCTCTCTCACTTCGTCCAGTATTTGTGAGAACACCGTGGGAATCTTCCACCAGAACTCTTCATGGCAGCAGCTCAGACTGTTGGAGGATGGAGTCGGCTTGGAGTCCCTGCCTCTACGTCAGGACTCCATGGACTACAAGAAGTTACTCGCAATCCTTTTGTACAATGTGTCCCTGGATGACGAATGGACACAGTATGCCATAAAATACAACACGGAAACTTTAGGTGACACACACACACACACACACACACACACACACACTGCTACTGGGTTGTTGTTTCCTTAATATAATGTATTATTGTTATTTTAAGTATATTTTGTGCTGCATGTTTGAATGTATGTGTGCATGTGTGTGTGTGTGTGTGTGTGTGTGTGTGTGTGTGTGTGTGTGTGTGACAGAGGTCCTGTCTCCCCCTCCAAACATCTCTGCGAGGCTCTACGATGGAGGCCTGTCGGTGACCTGGAGTCTTCCTCAGAGTCACCTCGTCTCTCATTCTTTATGCTTCGAGTACCAGCTGGACATTGGTGACCAGGTACGGAAAAAAACTAAACAAACACCCTGAACCCTACAAATGTAGATCTGGAACATTCTAGACATTCAGATTGGAGGATTCCTCTCACTTTGAAGCCGTGAGCCAAGATGAGTCGACAAGTAGGAAACGTTTCATGAAATGTTTTTAATGCTTAACTAGAAGAAACCAAACAGAAAAAAAATAATAAAGTGTGATGAGTGTGAATATGAATGAACATATCAGGAATGCAGAAAATAAGAAAAATGATCATTAAAGTGGTCCTCAAACAGACATATAAATATGGACGCACTCACAGCAGCAAAACAAATGGTGCTTAAATGTATAAATATAAATGTAGATTGTAATGTAATGTAGCATAAAATATCATGCAGTCGTGTACGTTATATCCGTTACATCTATTTATTTCTATAACAAAATCTGATTAATTGATACTTCTGATTCGCTCCTTGCATCGTTTCAAACCAGGAGCAGCCTCTGGACGTGTCGCAGACTCTGAATTATACTGTGCCCAACGCAGATCCTACGTACGCCTACAGCGTGAGCATGAGGACCAGGAAGAGACGCGCGTGTCATGGATCCTACCATTGGAGTGAATGGAGCCCAGCTGTCGGTGAGTGCTGCTTCTCAGGCTCCTGTGGAACAGTGGTGTAGCTAAGGTCAACGTGGTGCATCATTTTCAGGACGTGTGTGTGTGTGTGTGTGTGTGTGTGTGTGTGTGTGTGCATGTGTGTGCGTGTCTGCAGTGGTGACACCAACTGAGTCTGTTTACAAAGTCAACACTCTAAAGATCGTCCTGATTTCTCTTGGAATACCCATGATCCTCCTGGCCGTGGTGCTGCTGTTCCGGTATCAAAGGTGCTACACATTCTGTTCATTTTGATTGGATGACTCCGAGTCCTGAGCCCATTTTGACAAAACTCCGGGAAAAGTTGAGGAAAGAAACCCAGCGGGCCCATACGGGAGTTTTTTCTCCAAACTTTAACACCAACCAAACTGACCAATGACCAGATGACAGAGAGTGGACAGGGTGAGCTCTAATTAGAGCTCCTCTGGGGTCAGATGTGACCCCCGGTCACCTCAGCATGACACAGAGCAAAAAAGGGGAAGTGACAGTGACCTGTAGCAGTTTCATCTCTTGGTGCATATAAAAAGTCACCACAAACGTCTGTTATCAGCGTTCAACAGTAAACACGTTGACATACTTCCTTTGATGATCGCTTGACCACGGGGAGACGTTCACTAATTCGTATGTGGGGCCGTGTTTCTTTACTGGGATGGACTATTGATCAATAATTAAACACTGTCCAATACTTATGGTTTGTATTTTCTTTTCTTGCTTTATTTAGATGATTCAAAAGCTGAATCTAAATCTAATTCTAAGAAAAAAGGTTGCTATTTAAAGGTACTCTCTGAAACTGGTGTGTTCTTGTTGATGTGGTCGCTCGCCCACATCATCGCCTATGTCTGGATTCAGAGCGTGGGCTGAAACTTTTTGATTGTATTTCTGGAGAAAACCTATGACAACATATCTATCTGTGTGTGTGTGTGTGTGTGTGTGTGTGTTTCAGGATCTCCGAGCTTCTGTTCTCTCCCATCCCTCACCCTCCTGATGAATACATCCAGTTTCTGGAGAACAATTACCTACTGGGTGTAAGGCAGGCTACATGTTCTGACTTATTGTTCAGTACGGGACATTGACAGTTTATTTACTGTGTTTTTGCTGCTGTGTGTGTGTGTGTGTTTTCAGGCTCACTCTCTTGCTCAGTCACCCAAATATGAGGAAGAGATCGCGGTGGTGGAGGATACAGAGTCAACCGTGGAAAGCCACAGTACGGGGCCAACTCTGTCTGGAGAAAACGACGACCAAAGCTCAGTCGTTTGCGTGAATGTGACTGTGTGACTCAACACACACTCGGGGGCCCGACAGCTGCATGACTTGTCATGAAAACCACAGGAACAACGCCACTGTCTAACAGTCGGCCGCAGGATCTGGTGAAATTCACACTTTCTGAAATGACAGATAGAGAGATAAAGAAAAGAAAGAACATATTTAAAGACGACATATATGTGTGTGTGTGACCTGTAAATGTAGTCATAACTGTACTCCTAAGTATTCCAAAGAAAGTATGCAATACATCCGTTTCAATGCTTCTATCAAACTGTAATAATGCATCATACAAGTGTTTCTGAAATATAAGTAAATGTACTATCCTCCCTGTGTGTTTTACCTCCTCCTAAGTCTTAACCTGACAAAAGCAATATTTCATTTATACGTGATGTTTAATTTAGCATCTTGATCTGCCAGGTGTACCAACTGCAAGTTAATGAATAAAATGTAAATGTAAAAGGTACAGCTGTCCCCTTTGAAACGACACCGCATCCAGAACGACAAAACACACAACGATACGTCAGGTACAAGAACCTCAGATTGTACTGACAGCTCCGAGAAAAGACTCACGATCCGATAAAATCGTGTGAAGAATTTGGATGCGCGTATAAACAGAGAACGTAAGTCCGACATTTAAAGGTAAAAAGCATGTGTCAGCAACAAATGTATTGGTGGGAGATTAGGAGACGGTCTACCCATGGGGTGGAGGGGCGATGAGGAGGGAGACGGTCTACCCATGGGGTGGAGGGGCGATGAGGAGGGAGACGGTCTACCCACTCCACCGTAAGTGCTTTCCAAGAAATCAGATTACGCAACAAGACACCACACATTCAATCAGATACTAACAGATTGGCATCGAGCAAAGGGAAGTGGAGAGAGGGGCGATGTCACCACACACACACAGACACACACAGACAGACAGTAGTCTCATCCTGGATCACACAAACTGGCTGATGGATGACAAACAAAATCATCTGCCACATGGAGGGAAAAAAAATCAGACGTGATGTTCACTCAGCTGTCATATCTTTTTCATAAACAAAACGTATAAGCAATAACACACAGGTAACAGAAGTTCTCTTTACAAGAGACTTTAATCAGTGAAAGACCATTTTTTCAAGGCACATAACAAAGCGTGATATTGCATTCATGATGATCTACATCAGGCGTTCAGAGGACCTTCTCCCCTCCCCCCCCTTCATTATTCATTCCCCCCTGCTCTTGCCCGTCCACCGCCTCCTCTCCTGTAGACGCGGTGAATTGCGTCTGTAGATGCTCGACGCAGCGAGAGGTCTTGTAAAAGCGGCAAGCTAACCCCCGGTCTGCGTGGACGGATTTCTCTCCTGTCACATTTGACTGTCAGAACTATTATTCATGACTTCGTTCGTCAAAGAGCACACATTTTGTGTTTCATAGTGGGGCTGGGGTACAATGTTGAGCAGTTTTGTCCCATATATAAATGTAAGTAAATAAAAAATAAAATAAAATAAATGCCTCACATCCACACAACAACAGCTGAGGTAACCACTCTACATTTCATCTGCTT
>OMNV01026393.1:15614-33148 GCA_900303265.1 Brotula barbata | reverse complement strand
CAAAGCCAAGACTAGTTACCATCAAAAGCCAAGACTAGTTACCATCAAAACCAAGACTAGTCACCATCAAAACCAAGACTAGTCACCATTAAAACCAAGACTAGTCACCATCAAGACCAAGACTAGTTACCATCAAAACCAAGACTAGTCACCATCAAAACCAAGACTAGTCACCATCAAAGCCAAGACTAGTTACCATCAAAAACTAGTTACCATCAAAGCCAAGACTAGTTACCATCAAAAACTAGTTACCATCAAAGCCAAGACTAGTTACCATCAAAACCAAGACTAGTCACCATCAAAGCCAAGACTAGTTACCATCAAAACCAAGACTAGTCACCATCAAAGCCAAGACTAGTCACCATCAAAACCAAGATTAGTTACCATCAAAGCCAAGACTAGTTACTGTGAAAAGCCAAGACTAGTTACCAAAGAGAGAGAGTCCTATGGTGCTAAGAGCCTTTGTTGTCCTCTGTTAACTTATGAACTGCAGTAAAATCAGTACCTACAGAAACGGAACAGTTACATCCACTGAATTACTACTCATTAGTACTACTCCAATACTATTACATAATATATTATGGTGATTTTATTTGTTGTTGTCTTATATCTAGGCTTACTAATTATTGTCCTGCACAGGTGGGGCAGAATACACACTTTCACATCAGCACAGGTGGGACTTAGTCAGAGATGATGTAAAAAGTACATGATTGATTATCAATTGATCATCATAGATTAATATTCCCTTGAACGGTGGTAAAATAATCAGTATTTGTGTCCTCTTTGAGGCACCGTCTGTGAAGGTTCTCAGTCATCCAGGTCATGGTAATCCAAGAAGGGTTCAATCCAGGGCAGCCGGACTTAGATAGAAGATACTTGAAGACGTTTCACCTCTCATCCAAGAGGCTTCTTCAGAACTGAGGAGGCCCCTTGACCTTGATTTAAGCCTTCTTGATACACTTGAAGGCAAACAGTTATTTAAAGGACCTTGGATGTTTTCATATTGGCAACCCAATTATACACTAATATAACGCATAGAAAAGAAATCCTAAACAGTAAATCCACTGTAAATCCACTTCATTGTAGGAGTTTTTGGTATTATTGTACACACTCTTCTCAGAACAGGATCCTGATACGTTTGAAGTCCCGGTGACCTTTGGGCTTTTTACTTCAGTTTAAAATAAAGCTTTGTAGTTGTTTCCCGAGTGTGTCTGACAGTTATCCACTTTCACCAACAGACCACAATCCTTCCATTTCGTCGTATCACGCTTTGAATCAAGCACTTGGTTTGGATTTAAGGTCTGCACACACACACACACACACACACTACCTCTGTCTGTACACTCAGAGCACAGAATGCAGTGGATTTTTGTGGGACATTTTCACAAAGTTTGTTTTTTATGTTAGCCAATGCTACTAAAATGTAAATAAAATTTCAGTTTTAATTCAAGTTGACTGGAGGTGTTTGTTGTGTCAAAGACGGCCTACTGCAGTGGTTCTCAAACTGTGATACACGCAACAGTGTTGGTACATGAAGTACCTTTAGTGGTTTACCACATGATTTTGTGAAGAGGTTTTAAATGAATGAAAGTTATGAAAATTATTCAGAGAAAGGTGTTACATCAAGGTTATACCATTATTTAAGTTCCATGGGGGATCAACTAGAGGGTCAAGTTCATCCTCAATAACTCGTTAGTTTATCTGATGTTTAGAGGTTTTGTTTTTGAAAATGATCCAAAAATAGGCATGGAAAACAGGACAATAAATAAAGAATTACACGCTAGATGACCAAGAAAAAAATAATTTTATTTATGCCAGATTACCAACATTGTTTCTCCCAATCGTCAACATCAGATGCACAACCGTGTGGCACGAGTTTCATTTTCTAAATGGTTAAGACATAAACAGAGCTAGCATCTTATTGTTTTATTCATTCATGATATGCATGTGAATTGTTTAGGTGAATGTGTGGAAGTGGTTCATGAAGGCATCTGTGAAACAGTTCAGTAACAGTAAAATACATTTTACAACACCTGAGTGACAGCACGTCAGCATGGTCAGTTATAACTTATGATGGTTTCAGGAGAACACGTACGCCATCTCACTGATAAAGTGCACGAAATCCATTCAGTCAAAGAGCAAAAAGGCCAAAGTAAAAACACCGCTGCAACGAAGGGAGAGAGGGGGATTCATTCACAATGTTTACGGAGCACGCCATAAAAAAAAAAACAGCTAGAGGGAAGAAAAAGCCTTTGGTTGTGTGTAAACAAAGGCCGGCATTATGGCGTCATCGCCACGGTTTAACATTCACTACTGTGGGGTGGGGGAAAGTTTGCATGCAATAAACGTAAATGACTTTCCCCCCTCACTGTGAAGCGTAAGGCCTGACGCCATGGTAACTATCAATAGAAGGAGAGTGGAGCTTATCCACGGCAGGCTGTGAAAAAAACGAGAGTGCATCACGACAGCGTCTGAACGTCTAATGGATGAACGCGGAAACTACGGGAGCACTGAGAAAAATCAAAACATGCATACTCATGTATTCCAAAATATCCTATGTCTTCTAGTTTTCTGTAAAATCCTTTGTAACATTTAAGACGAGAATTTTACAAATTTCACATGAAGGAGTTCTTCCTTTTCCACATCACCACATACTGTATATATATATATATATATTTATATATCTGTTAATATCTTTGTGCTTGGTAGACTGCTCTCAATTTGACCGATCAAAAGTTTGAGAGATGTAACGTACACGTAAATAAATCACATAGACGACAACGACGATGAGGATGAAGCAAGAGATTTCCTTTTTTTTGAAGTACCCTCGTGTAGTGAGAGAAGAAAGTGTGTTTTCTTGCATATTCAGGCACAAAAACGCACTTCAAAAGAGAAATCATCCTACGCTGACCGTCGGGGTTTTGAAGCAAAATTAAGGCCGCATTTGGCTCCGCCTGACGCCGAGGTCACACGGAGTCAACGCTTAGTTTGGAATGATGTTCCAGACCACATCCGAGTGTGATCCGACACGGCGTGTGTTCAAATCTCTGTTACGGGGACGATGACATTCACAGGCACCGAAGAAAATGAAAACAGAAATGTTGTACCGTGTTTAGTGTTTGACAGGAGTGACTCTGTTCCGATCTACTCTGATGTTAAACAGCAGCTCACACAGAGCTGCTGCAGAATAAGAGCACAGTGAAATGTAAGGGATGTCAAATGTAAACAAAGGCAGTTATTCAGAAAGGACAACAGCTGTTTGTCCCTTGAGGGATCTCTCTAATTTAACTCAAAAGGCAGACATACGAGGGCTATATTGTGCCAACAATTATTAATATTTGGTTATACCTAAAAGCTTATCCTACCATTTTTATGTTACATCCAAGTCACTGCAGTGTTCATATTTCACTACAGGTCAGAAAAAAGAAATTTGGCACTGCGTCAACTTTACGGTGTGAACACGCACGTGAAAACGTCACGCAACACTGTCATGATATGTAGAAAAATACTTTTGCAAATTCAACTTGTACCTCCGCCATGTTTTTGTGCGTGATAAACAGCGTAGTTTGAACCATAATTCTATTGATTTAGAAAAATATGGTACAAAATAACCTGCGTATCTTCAATACATACAAACATATTGCACAGTTGAGACGTCAGACAGAGGAATGTGTGACCGTGGAAACCATGTGCACAAAGAAATGTTAGAGTGAACAACAGTGCAATATTTGCTCCACCATATTTTTACATGATAGGATTGTACTGGATATCAAGTCATCTTTTGTAAATCGCTTCCTCTGCCACAACAAGAAAAATCCACCGGGATTCACAGACGCCTTCTAAAAAACAAATAATCTCGATCTGATTCCCCTAAATAAACTTTCACACAGCTAATTCCAAGGTAAATGTCGTCGATTTGTGTCCTGGCAGTACTACAGATTACACCAGTTTCTCTCTGTCATCTAACTGTGGGATAGAAGTATCTGTATTAGCAGGTAAAATAGGAATAATCTGAGAATAGAGTTCATGAATTTAGTTTGCCACTACATGGAGAATCTACAGATTAAATCAAAGGAGTACTATTTCCCAGTCTGTGTAGGCTTTGGTCTGTGAAAGAATTACCGATGTGCTGTTAGAAACTACACAGCGTTATCACGTTGATAGCATCTATAGCAGGCTGCAGCTTCCAAAGGGACTTTTACTCTTCTTGGTCCTCTGTTTGTTGGGTCTCAGAGTGATGACTTCTCTGCCGTTGCTGGAGGTCTGATTGCTGACGTTACTACTCGTGGTATTAAACACACCTTTCAAGAAAATATGGATATTTATATGAAAAAGTATTCTTTTAATAAAAGGTCACTGTAAGAAGACGGAGGTAAAACCGGCGTACCTATTTTATTGCTTGTTGTGTGGACCACCTCTGTCTCCTCTGCCGTTAGCTGTTTGAGTCGCTGAAGATATTTCTCAGCCAAGTACTTAAAGACTGAAATGAGAGATCCAGAAGTTTTGAAGCAGCTGTCCAACATTCAGAGTGGGATTATTTCATCAGATTATACTGTATTTTCAGTAGCTCACCTTCACTGACATTCAGGTCCTCCTTTACTGACGCTCGGTAAAACCTCAGTTTGAGCCTTTTAGCCAGAGCTTCTGCCTCCTCGCTGTGTTGTTTAGAAAAGTAAAGACTGTTAGGCTGTATGTACAGGAGGGAGGGGTCACTGGAGAATCACAGAGGATTTCATACACACTTACTTTTTTATAACCGTCTCTTCCAGAAGGTCGATTTTGTTCTGCACTAGGACTGTGGGAATGTCTCCGACCTCTGCTTCCACCTTCTCCCGCCAGCTGTCAATGGCCTGAAAAGACTCCCGGTCTGTGGTTGAGAAGACTAGAACACAAGCTTGGGCACCTGAAAGAAAGACACCAAATCAAGTTTTCAGCCAAATTCTGTTTCCCTAAAGTAATGGCTGACTGGAACGTGTCTGGATTAAACGATTTGCTCCAGGAAGCAGCCGTGTTGCTGTCTTACCGCGGTAGTAGGCCTTTGTTATGGCGTCAAACTCCTCCTGCCCAGCTGTGTCCCACAGCATTAATCTGACCTCTTCATCATTTACACTGAAACAATGAGCAGGACAAGAGGACAAACTGATGCATACATCCTGCTACAGGCAGTAAAAAAAACCATCATCATCCCACACCGTGACCCCCAGGCTGAATAATCTTCATACAATTCAACAAAAACAGCTCTAATGCACGTTTGTTTCAAATGCTCCATCATCATGTGTCAACAATGTGCTCTCCTGATGTTAGAGTGAGGGTGTGTGGGATAAAAGTGTGTAACAGTTGCTCTCTCTCTCCCTCGCTCTCTCTCATGATGCCAAGGAGAATTGGATCACATTGGACCACAATAATAGAAAATATGGAAACTTGACCATAAAATGAGCTGCACTTACAGAAACAGGAAGTAGTTTACGTATTTTTTTACTGTGTATTGGTGATTTTTTTCTTCTTTGTTGTCATATTCTTATCTAAAATCATTCATTCATCACACCGGTCTGTGTTCTACACACAGCAGTGTGTTCCATGAACGCTGTGAACTTTGTCATTCATTTGAACAGAATGGGCTGTGACAGGAGGTCGGGTATTTCAGAGTAGATTCACTCTGGCAGCAATACAAAAAACATTCATGTTTTGAAACACCATTCTATCCGTTTTCAGGCTTTCCATTTTGATTTTCCAACTCCATTTTCAAAGGAAAGATTAACCTTGAAACATTATGTGATACAAAACATGGATTTTAATTTAAAGATTCTTTCAAAAATACTCTTACTGCCTAACAATATATAGTATTAACTCAACACCAGTTGTTAAATTATGTTTTCTGACACTCCTGCAGACACCATAATTAAACAAGAGACGTGATTACTGACTACATTACACACGAGGCGTCTTTCTTACAGTATCTGCCTTTCTAGGAAGTCCACTCCGATGGTTTTCTTGTAGTCCTTGGTGAAGATGCCTTTGCAGTAACGTTGGATCATACTGGACTTGCCAACGGCCCCGTTTCCCACCACAACCACCTTGATGGCCACTTCCATGTCCTCCTCCAACATCGTGGCAAATGTGATGGTTGTTTAGCTCAGTTCCACTCTCTGTCAAGTTTCAGTGACCTGTTACAAGAACACAAAAATCAAAACTTTATAACAAGTAATAGGATTTAAAGGTATGATTTGGATAATGGAAGACCTGGTTAGCTTTTTAGGGCAGATCAGGAATACAGGAATTGTTTGCTTGTTCAATTTAGGACATTTGTGCATGTTTCTGCATACTTCAAACAAAAACTGAAAAGCCAATCTCTGTAAAAAAAAAGAAAAAGAAAAAAAGAAAAGGACTAAATGAAATTCAGGTGTTTTTTGGACAATCGACAGGTCAAATGCAGCTCAGCTGTGGTAACTGATCTAGAAAAGACTTAGATACATATCTGGTTTCAAGGTCTGGCTTTACCTTCCCAAAAGACTCCAGAGAGGTGTTAGGCCTTGGCAGACGTCTGTGCTCTAACGTCTTCATATCCTCACTATTCATGACTACAAACTTACTGCACCTCACAGCTGTGACACACTCACACCATTCAGGAGTCAAAACTGATTTTTTAAATCATAAAAAGTCAGCTAAAACCTGCAAGGAGCTGCAAAGTATGACGTCAATGGCCTCTGCTACTAACCCATTTTATCACATTTTGATTCAATTTCAGTATAAAAATGAATCACTTGCTGGAGTTTCATGGTCAACTTTCATTCAATCATACGTTCGCACAAAACGAGTGAGCTCCATGAGCCCTAAAACTTAACTACATGAATTTTCTGAGAAAGCGAGCACTCCCTAAGATTGCATCAATGCCAGGAATCCTGCTTTAAACTATTCAGCCCGCCAACCTCCCAATTGACAAACAAGTAACTGTCGTAAATCTAAGAGGCGACTCATTTGGTGTGATGGCACCATTTGTTTATTTTTCCATTGGTACAGCAGCAAACTCCACAGAGTGGCTGAGTTTTCCTCAGCTAAATGTGTGAGGCAGCAGATTGCTGGGCTCCATATTGTGGCAAAGCTGTCCCCACTGAACACCGACAACACGTCGAGCAGCTGCTGTGACCAACAGCCTGTCTGGATTTGACTCACAATCTGGATCCCAGCGGAGACAGTACTCATGAACTAGTTTTGAGTAAGGAATGCAGCTGATTTATTCAATCATATGGCCAAAAGAGACAAGATTATAAAACAAAAGCCAGGTCTTTATCTCACTCACTCACTCATCTTTAAGTTGGTTTGATTTTAGGTTTTAACACTTTAGCACTTTGTACATTCTACTGATCAACATATGAGCCATTCTATTCTCTATGGGTGACAAACATGTCACCTCATCAAACTGTTCATAAAAACTCTCAAGGTCAGCTGTGCTACCTTCTTCAGATTAGTCAAACATAAATGCCAAGTTACATATTACATTGTAGAAAACAAAACAAACATTTTCTATTCAGTCAAAGATTAATGAATCGCAAACATTTGTCACCAGGCTGCCTGTGTGTTCCCTCTCCCAACAGGTGGTTTGTGTTACCGCCTGTAGACCACAAGGTACCACAATTACCTGCCAGTGAAGCAGGATGTCTCAAATTGTAACAGGTGGATTTCAATGACAGTTGGGATGTTTATCAACAAGGCATGTGATGCAACAGACAAAAAGAACTGAGAATCTTCGTCCAGACTGGTTGGATGTCACAGTAAAGTTGCACAAAACAAGCCTCTATTCCAGTGACATTTCTCATGCGGTATGCCAGCCAGCTAATTAGAGCTGCTGAAGTGGACAGAGGATTGTGTAGACAAACACGGTGAGGGACCAGATGTCCCCATTTTCTAGGCAGTCTCTGTTTTTGGTGGCCTGCCCCTGGCTGTGATTGATTGATTCGTGCAGCACATTGCAATATTAGAACACTGCTGGTGGGGATTCATTAACAACGCTATTTAGGGGTCAATTTACTCGCTGGACGTCCTGTGTGGAAGAGGTGATATGCTGCTATGAGTTAATTGATTTTGAGGTAGATCTGGATCAGGATCCAGGTATATAGAATTTTCCTTTAACATTGCATGATGGAGACTTTGTCAACTTTTTACCTGTGAAAAAATCTAACAGTTACCACAAGGTATGCTTATTTTACACATCAACACATTTTCTGTAAACGATAACAAAGTCCCTGTTTCCATTGAGTAAATCCAAGGTTTGTTGGGCCTTAGTTGAGGTATCCTCTCTGACTGCCTGCTCACAGTATAACAAACAGAATATCAACCTATGGGTGGACAGTATAGCAGAATTTCTCATTTCTTCTCCGATTTTAATACCTCCTGCAATGGTAGTCACATTTTATGATTGTTAAACAACAACTTATTTGCATGAGGGTGACATCATACTCTTCAAAAATGTCAGTGTCATCTACCCATTAACACACACACTGTAAACTGCCCTTTAATTTAAACGTGGGAAAATGTGGCTTAGGGCGGACACAGCAAGAGAAAAGTGACATGACTAGACGAATTTGTACATTCTCTGGCGTCGGTAATCTGTTTGTCACATTTCTAAGGTTTTTAGACATCTTCCTATTCTGAAGAATTCCCTAAAAACCAGAGCTCCCATTAAGATGTAACCTGTTGAATAGCTGGCGCCATTTACAAACACTGAGTTCAGTCTAACCCAGCCAGACAAGAGGGCTCTGAAAGAACCCAGCCGTTGGCAGTCCGAGAGAAAAGCGGTGTAGGTGGAGGATAAAGGAAAGACAGAGGAGATTCCAAGCACGGAGCCATTTCTCACCTGTAAAATGTCAGCCAATGTTAGCAGTCCCAATCACATATCTGGGTCTTCACTTCACCGTCCGCCCTTCTGTAGACGCTACTGACTGCGATGCTAAGGCTAGCTAGCTTCGATTAGCCACGGGAGTGAGCCTTCTGCTCCATGTAGCTAACGTCCGCGCAGGAACAAGCTGCTCCGCTTCCAAATGGAGGAGAAACTTTTGGAAAATGTCGACGGCTGCTAGCTAAACGTCCTTGACGCTTCCAGGTAGAAAAATGTCTGCGTTTATCCGCGGCTCGGCGGTCCGGCCACAGTGTTCATGAGAGTGGGCTAACTGTGGGAAGCTAGCTGGATACGCTTGTTGCTAAGGAGCAAACCAAAGAGAGCGCAGACCAAGAGAGTCAACGTCCAGCCGAGAGCCTGGGAAGTCTGGGGAGATACCATGGAAGAACGGGAAAGCAACAAACCACTCCTAACGGTGTTTAATGTTCCTCCCCCACAACATTCACTTAAAAGAAAAGTGTCAGGTAACACACAAGATAAGATAAGGCAAGATAAGATAAGGTTAGATGAGTTTAGACAAGATAAGATACGATTACATCAGTTGTCCGCTCGGGGATATTTACTTTGGACTTTCCGCTTTAGGTCCTCAATAACATAAACCAGAAATATCAAATATAAAAAAACACACACACAATAAAATACACAAGCATTCACACAACCAACAGGGACAAATCTTTACTTACCAATTTTCAACTAATAAATCAGGACAGGACAACATTCCAATGATATCTATCTATCTATCTATCTATCTATCTATCTATCTATCTATCTATCTATCTATCTATCTATCCATTGTCTATCTATCTATCTATCTATCTATCTATCTATCTATCTATCTATCTATCTATCTATCTATCTATCTATCATCCATTGTCTATCTATCTATCTATCTATCTATCTATCTATCTCATCTATCTATCTATCTATCTATCTATCTATCTATCTATCTATCTATCTATCTATCTATCTATGAATCCAACACTGAAACCCTTGTAGATTCATTTGTACTTCTTTAAAGAAAACGGTCAGGGTTTTTTCAAGGACTTTGGGTAAATATAATACGCCTTTTCATATGAATATGATTGAGTATCGCCTACCACAAAAGAAAAAGAAAAGTGTCAGGTAACACACAAGATAAGATAAGGTTAGATGAGTTTAGACAAGATAAGATACGATTACATCAGTTGTCCGCTCGGGGATATTTACTTTGGACTTTCCGCTTTAGGTCCTCAATAACATAAACCAGAAATATCAAATATAAAAAAACACACACACAATAAAATACACAAGCATTCACACAACCAACAGGGACAAATCTTTACTTACCAATTTTCAACTAATAAATCAGGACAGGACAACATTCCAATGATATCTATCTATCTATCTATCTATCTATCTATCTATCTATCCATTGTCATCATCTATCTATCTATCTATCTATCTATCTATCTATCTATCTATCTATCTATCTATCTATCTATCTATCTATCTGTCTATCTATCTATCTATCTATCTATCGTCTGTCTGTTTGTCTTTCTGTCTGTCTATCTATCCTTCTATCCATCTATCTATCTATCTATCTATCTATCTATCTATCTATCTATCTATCTATCTATCTATCTATCTATCTATCTATCTATCTATCTATCTATCTATCTATCCATCCATTGTCTATCTATCTATCTATCTATCTATCTATCTATCTATCTATCTATCTATCTATCTATCTATCTATCTATCAATCCAACATTCCAATGATATCTATCTATCTATCTATCTATCTATCTATCTATCTATCTATCTATCTATCTATCCATCCATTGTCTATCTATCTATCTATCTATCTATCTATCTATCTATCTATCTATCTATCTATCTATCTATCTATGAATCCAACACTGAAACCCTTGTAGATTCATTTGTACTTCTTTAAAGAAAACGGTCAGGGTTTTTTCAAGGACTTTGGGTAAATATAATACGCCTTTTCATATGAATATGATTGAGTATCGCCTACCACAAAGAAAAGGTAGTAAAAATCTCATCTCATAATTTTAATCAGAAGTTCTGGTTAAAAAAAACATTGAAATATGTTACAGTAATAAGTGTGTAGTATGCCTTTAACAAAAAAAAAGATAAGTACTTATTTTTAAAATAAGTGTAATTACATAATAAGCATTTCTAATTTCCCTTAAAATGTCTTGTTCTAGATTTGTATTGTATCATTTTATTAGTGGTGTAATTTAAAAAATATGTCACTACGGTACTTAAGTATATTTAGGGAGAGTAGTCCTTTAGTGAAGTATAAATATTTTTAGAAATTAATACGTTTAATTAGTTACATATCTGAAGGGAAATCTATACTTTTACTTCACTACTTTTGTCAAAACATGTTGGTTAGTTGTTACAAAAAAAATCTACAATAGTATGCAGACAGGAAAATAGACATGGTGTTGGAAAAAAACCCCATGACAACTGGACTGTCTTGGTGATTTGAATCAAACAGAGTTAAGATGAGATGAGATTAACTTTAATGATCCCTCACTGGGGAAATTTCCATGTCACAGCAGCTCAAAGGCAGAGGCAGGAAAAACAGTGACATAAAATCCAGTTCTTCCTGTTTGCGATAGATTAATTGTAAATTGTCTAATATGTAATGTGAAGATCAATATCCACTACACTACATGGAGGACGGTCCAATCCATTTAATATGTCCAAAGTTCAGGCTCATCTTTAAATAAACTTTAAAAAAAAGCTTAATTCCAGTGATTGGTAACGGCTTTCCCTAATGGAAGATATGGTCGCTATTTATTTTTACAGACATGTGGAGTGTTGGATTAGATTAGAATTTTGTTAATTTGAAGATTATCACAAGATATAAATGACACTGTGAGTGATTAAAAATAAAACTGTGAGGACGAAACCATTAGTCTTCTCAAATTAAAAGTTTTGATATTAATATTTTACGAGTTCAATAAAGTTCTACAAATTGAAAAATAAATAGGAAATAAATTCTGTTGGTCTTCCGGTGTGGGCTAAATGAGGGAGAGAATCTCCGTCGCCATTTCTGACCTGCATTTCCAAAGACTTTTAACATTTTCGTGAAAGGTTTAAGGTTATGGGTCAAGGCTGACTTATGTAGCCCAAATATACAACTATACGACCTACAAAATCCGAGAAGAAGAACGACATTTTGTTGTTAAATGTAGGCCAGAAAAGTCATTTATGTCGTAGGCTGCATTGGTTTTGTTGCACGGAGTGATCCCAAAACCTTTTACATCCGGGTAGCAAAGAGGAAAATAGTTATACACAGGACAATAAAACCTAGGCAACTTAACAAATGGATCGTATTGGGTACAAACTGCGTCAAAAAGTGTATTATACAAGAGAACGCTTAATAGTGTCCACGGTGAAACAAAACGAACTGACTTTTAAAACGGCCTAGTCGGAACAATAAAACGAGCGCTTCCATAGTATGACGGACACGAAGGGGAGACACGATTGGTTCGTTTTCCTGGTCGAGTTAATTCGTCATTTTTACCCGCGTTCGGAAGCGGAACGGACTGAATGTTTGGCGGGAGTGTTCTTGGAAGAAGCCGCTCTAGTATCTTATCGGTAACGTAACGAAATCTCACCTTTAATTCTTACTCTCACATATCTGGTTTCCATTTTTCAGATGACATTATGGTTCTTATTGAGTGCTGGACTTTATGTTGTCTTCTTACCAGCTTTTCTGGTAGTTTATGTGAATGTTTCAAGACATGTACCCACTATGTTATCAGTTGAGTTATTTAGTCACTGTATTTACGACTAAAAATGAATAATACCGTCAGATTAAACGTTATTAACTAATTTCCACCTTTGTGAGACCAGCTGTCAAGATGTACCAATGACAGCTATCGTTTTTTCACGTAGCACACTAAATAGAAGATACTTGAAGCAGTTACAAACATAATATGATGCTTAAAACGTCAAAAAGACATCACTTCTTTGCTCATCTTACTAGGGTAATCTCATGGTTTTATAGAGAGAAAATCTAGATTGGTCCTTTCCACATAGTATCTTCCACACGTTGTTGTGTACAAACCACAGCGTCAAAGGAGGAAAGCAAACGTTGAAACAGATTTCAGGGACAGTCATTATTTTAGTTAGCTGTCTGTTACATCATATATGTGGTTAACAATTCTGTTCCTGACACTGTGAAAGGATAAACAAGCCTGATTTAGCCAATCAAGTGTTGTTAGGTTAAGGTAGAAAATATGCAGTGCTGAGAGCCACTGTGACCCCTGGATCTCAGCATTTGATTATGTTATGAAGATACTTGCGTTTTCACCATGTGTTTATATTGTGTCCATTTTATCTGAATGCTGCCTGATCTGATCAGATCTCAGTAGATGGGTCATCATACTGCTGAAGCCCATTTTTTTCTCTTTCCTCCATGGAAATCTTGATTCTTTGTTGATTCGAGTAAGCAGAGCTGGTAGAGGAGGTAGCATGATGTGCGGATTTTTTCTCATGAATGTGTCTCTGCTGTATACAACGCTTTTACTATTTGTAACAGATCTGATCACAAAACAAATCAAACAGTTGTTAGTTAATTGAAAGGTGGGCTAGGAAGAGATCATACCACGATGTAAAGTATACTGTAAATGTTTTGTCTCACCACCAGGCACCATGCAGTTCATTAAAAGGACAAAAACCATTGCCAGTCCTCAGGCGGAGCTCTATGGTCATGGTCTGCAGTTCTATGGGCAACCCCCACTTGAAAACATCTCACTCACTGAATTTGAGACATTTGCTGTGGAGAGATTGAAATGTAAGACCACAACATTGTGCCAGTGCAACAAAATTAAGATAATGGAATTTGCCTAGATTGTCATATAAGATCATTAGTCAAGCAGTACTTTTCCTAGTACTGTGAAATACTGTTTAATCTGTTCTTTACTTCAATTCTTTCCAATGTAGTGTTGAAGATGGTAGAGAATTTTGGAGTGAGTTTTGTGAAAACAAGTGACGATTACAAAAAGAAAATGGAGGGGGAGATTAGAAACCTAAACTTCCCACACGGAGGCGATGTGGTGGTGAGTATGTTGGGCGCTGCGTGTCAGCAAATTTGGAACAGTTGCCTTTATAATCTGTTTTACATTATTGTGTTACTCAACACCTTCTGGAAGCCGTATAGTATAAATTTTATCATCCACATTCACTTACTGGGTGTCAACTTTTGAAGACGTTTACTGCATTCATAAAAGAATAGAAGGTACCAATCGCTGATGATGTTTTCGAAATAATCCACAGACTCATTTGTTAAACCTCAAACAAAGATCAAATAAAACCATATGTTTATATTTAACCCTCATTCACCGGCAGTGTAATACTATTACTATTTAACACACTGCCATGCAGTTTTATTTAACTGAAGACACCGGAGACAAGATTTGTTCATCCACAGTCTCGCTCTCTTCCTTGCATTTTGTATTTGTTTACCTGAATTGTGCACCCCGAGCTGCAGCAGACGTCTTTATATGTCACAAAAAAAAGACCATGTGATCATGTGACACATGCTACCTGTATCATTTTTGCTGGAATATCAGGTGTGACAAAATTGAGGAAAAAAAGTTTGAAAACAAAAATATCAAATTACTTTTGCCAAAAAAAATCACAGAAAATTGCTAACAGCCAGACAGACAAATGCCACTGAAGGTATATTATTATTCAATGATATATGCTGATTTAAAACTGAGGCAGCTCTAAATCCAAATCTAAAAAAGTATACAGAAGAAGATAACAAAGATGAAAACTAACATCTTGAAATCTCTTTTTAAACTGAAGAGGGATGACAGAACATTTCAGAAGGAATATGACAGACGAAGAAAGGACCACATCTCCCACTTCATTCTCAGACTTGCCTACTGCCAAACGTAAGTCTTTCATCTCTGCACTATTTCTTACAAAATAAAAAGTATTAGTTTCAGAAAGCATTGTTCAAATGCAAATAAATAACATGTTTATATCCGTGTGATGTTTAAAGGGAGGATCTAAGGCGTTGGTTTATACAACAGGAAGTGGATCTTTTTCGCCTCCGCTTCAGTAACCTGCATGTAAAAGAAAAACATGAATTCATGCGCAGAAATAATCTGCAATATGAGGCGGTAAGTCTACAGGTTTGGCTTGTTTGTATGTTTTTCAGACTGTCCGCCATTTCCACAAAAGAAAAGCATTATTGAAGTGTTTTTGCATCCACAGGTAAAAAAAAAACAATGAATGCACCATTTTCCTTTCCCCATTTAAATTCAAGAGAAGAGAGCAAAAAATTCTGTGGACAAATAGACATATTAAAAAAACAAACAAGCCATTTCTAGTGTAAAAACCAATGTTTTCAAAGATACCAAAAGTACTAGGAATGAAATGGAATAGAATCGATAGAATTTTAAGGACAATCAAAAATGCCACATCTTTCAAAAGTAAGGATCGCTTTGCTGGATTGTATTGTAAGGTTTACAAAATCATACATGTAGAAATTATGAGACTTACTATTATGTTTTTTCTGCTCACTATACTCGTGGTTACTGATATGAAATTGAATTTAAATTTATTCCAAGTTATGAAAAAAAGATGGCTACTTTGTAGTATTCAATTCTTAGTGTTCAATCTATTCCGTATTTGTCATTTATCTTTGAGGAAACAAAAAATGACTTTCTTGTAGACTGAATTAATATCTGATACAAATGAATGCCAAAAAAGTGGTCCAATACATCTTCAATCATCAGAATCTGAATTTCGGTGTTCAAGTTTGTTTCATGCACTGTCTCTAGATGGCGCTGTTTGATCACAGAATTTCACAGGATAAACTGTTGGAATGTTTGAAAGTGTTTTTGTTTGCAATCATTGACTTTCAGTTTTTTTTTTTACTTACTGAACAATTACTGAACAAAACTGTTATTTTTATTTAGTAATGACTGTGATCTTTTTCAAGCTGTTTTATCTATCATAAGAGAAATATTCTCATTCATGATATAAACTATCACTAATCAATAAAATACCATGGACGAGCACTGACGTCAACAAGCGAATTTCCTTGTTCATTAATGTGTGTGTCAGTTAATAGTCTCTATTTGTAAATATTAAGTTGTTGTTTTTTTTAGATTGATACTTAATTGACTTTTTACAGACATTACAAACGATACCTCAAACAAGAGAAAAATCAAAGAAAAACACAAATCTCACAGCATCAGACCGAGACATATATATACTTATATTGACATATATTGAGTTTTTCAGCATCTATTCTGTGTGCTTCCACATTACATCACCCAAAACAGTTTATTCTGAGCTGCAATTTTGATATTTTTTTTTGTTTCAGTCTGTTTTTAACTGTCCAGTCCATTGTGATTGCAAATCAATAACTTCATCAACTTCAATTTCTTTTCAGATCAGTGATAAGGAAAAGGATAACCTGAAGGCGCAGCTTGTTCAGTCCAGCTATGGTGTCAGTGGCACCACGCTGAGTGAGCAAGACTTTTACAAAGTGAGTCATCTGTCTCTCTGTCTGTCTCTCTGTCTCTCTCTCTCTCTGTCGCCCTCTAACACTTATATCTAAACACAAAATATCACCATTGATGTCATTTAATTGATTTATTCAAAGGAATTGTTGGTTTGAAACTTGTATTTCGGTAAACAAGCATTTGCTCCTAGCCTGAGTGGAATGGTTTTTTTTCAGAAACTTTTCCATGAAGTAAAAACATGTCCTCGTATAGTCTCCTCTACAGGTGTAAACTTTGGTGCTTATTGAAGTTTGCTCATGCAGATAAACAGACACACATAAAGAAAAAGCAAAGATCAGATAATGTTATTGCTTTTTATCCCAATAAATCAGTATTAAATAAAAAAATTCTCACTCTCCCCTCTCCTGCTCACTAATTAGTGTGCGGGTGTCTTATTTTTATATGATCCTGCGTTAAGTGGAAGCAGCCCATCGAAAGCAACGATGTTGTCCGATTCTAGGTTTCAATGGAATGACCTCAAATTTTCAGAATGACGTAAAATCTTGCAATTTTAGCTGTCATAATGACAGAATGTCTTAAGTTACTGTAGTTTTTTTGTTCATCTGTCTGGATCAGTCTTAAATTCATTTCCTCAGTAAAGCTCACAGTGGTCTGTTTACATGCACGTTATTAGTGTATGTTAATGCAACGCAACTGAAGAATTGACGTGAAATTGTAACATTGTGCATCTTTTGATACGTTTTAGATTAGTAATATGTTTTTTTTTTCTTGTTCCATTCAGGTACCGTTTCAAGATGCCCTGGATCTAGTACGGACAAGAAAAGTGTACCTCAAAGCGGGCTACGTGTACGTCCCCAACCAGGATATTGTCACCATAGTCCTCAATGACTTCCGTACAAAGTTGTCCAAAGCTCTGGCGGTAAGTATCCCCAACCCTTCTCCATAATTAAAAATGATGAATTATTGTCAAGAATAAATAGAAATGAATTAATCACTGCTCAGATTATGTTCAGGATAATTGACTATCAAATTGAATGCGGTCAGATGACCTAAAAAAAAAAAAAAAAAAAAAAAAAAAAAAAAAAAAAAAAAAAAAAAAAACAAAAAAAAAAAAAAAAAAAAGAAAGAAGGAAAGAAAC
>OMNV01026393.1:0-15594 GCA_900303265.1 Brotula barbata | reverse complement strand
AAACTAAAAAAATGTATCGTCATAAGCACAACAAAACTTGTCCTCTGCATTTGACTCCCGATGCTGATGATGATGATGATTGATGATGAAAAGCATACAGTTAAAGGCAGCCTTCACCTGGTTAATCTGATGATTACCGTTTATTCCTGTAGCGGTCAGTAGATGGCACTATATGCAGGTGTTTGACGTTTTGAGGGGCAGGGCTGGACAGTGCCTGAGTTTTGATCACATATGCTGTTTGAAATGATTCTGTGCGATTGAGTTGCGCCGGTATCATAACTGTGAAAAATCAGCAAAAGAAACATTACCGTATTGATCCGAATGTAAGAGCCCCGTTTTTCAAGGCTCATTTATGGAAAAAGACTCAAAACTTGGACTAAATTTCAAAACTTATTGGCTTTTTACACTTCTGAGTGTAGTTTGTTGTCAACTCAAGTACCTCAGCTGGTTCTCTGTAGAGGTGTGCGTGTGTGTGTGTGTGTGTGAGAAGCAGCAGAAACTCATCGTGACCATAAGGGACAGCAAAATGTTTGTTATTTATCAATGTGCAATCGTTTCATTTCAGTGCACTGTGAGACTTTCTATTGCATTTGGATGTCATTTATGGTTGCACTGAGTTTCTGTCCTCTCATCTGTTTCTTCATGGGAGGTGAAACACACCGGCCCACAAGCACACACACATACACACACAGCTCAGCAGAGCTGTATCGCTTCCTCACTGTTACTCCTGTTCCTGTTGCTGGTTAACTTGGTCTACTGATATGCCCGTCCCTTACTGGAGTAATGCTTCATGGGAAATGTATTGCAAATGTACGGGGGATGTGATTCAAAGTTTGAGGAAAATCTGCACTATCCAGTTATTTTTTACACACAGGTAGAATTCTTTTTCCAAAAACTATATTGATTTCAATTGATTCAATTGTATGCTATCGCTCTAAATGAACCAAAATTGTCCTTGTATGGTATTGCCAACCGTGTATCGTATATTATGTGTGATATGTATCATATCACTGTTAAAAAGTATCGTTACACCCCTACACCCCACTGTTACTCAGTAGTTATTTAACTACTAATATATGTGTGCATAAGTGCAACCCACATTTTTAGAAGAGAACAAACCCCGTTTTTTATTCTGACCAATTCAATACTGTACTTTTTCTTGTCCTGGACAAATTCCTCCCCCTTACTGGAGTAATACTTCATGAAAAATGTATTTTGAAGTGTCTTCTGTCTGTTTCAAAGCAGCCACTAAAAAAAAACCCAAATTCCCTGGTAAACCATCCAGCGTTAACTGAATAACTAACTAACTATATTTTTCTTTGTTCTGCTAAAATCTTTTGCCTGCTACCAGTGCTGCCACCTGATACTGTGATTTCCGTTATTGAGTTTTAATGTCAGGTGGAGTGCTGCTCCCAGGAACAGCCGTGCCTTCTTTTTTGTTCGGAGCTCTTCACTGTTTTCCGTTTTTTCTCCCCCAATGTTAAAGAAAGTGAAAAAAGATCCGGATCAGCACTAAAATTTAATAGGTTCCTCCGTGGACCGTGTTCAATTGGCCCACCCAGTTGAAAATCGAAAAATAACTTCACGTCCCACTGACAAACAAAACCAAGCGACACGAATGAAAATGTGAAGTCTTTGGCAGAGCCTGTGGAATATGTGCACATAACATCAAATATCCCCAGGGTAGTTTGGGGACGGTTTTATTTTGGGCTCCGCGAAGGCACAAATATTGGTGTACTCATGCAAGCACTTTAAAAAGCCCGAGGCACACCGAACCAGAGGCATTCTTCAAGCGGCGCCGAGGTTCCGTACACGCTGCCGATCCATTCTGACTAGTGACCAGACCGTCTGCATGCCGCTGCAACTGCAAACTCAAATCCACTTTGACAACATCCCTCGGGAAACCCAACGTTCCATCCTTCCAGCTACGCTCCCGGTCGCCGCAGCTGCAAACAGACCTAATGACAAACGCCATCCAGGAATGGTCTGTATGGATTCAGCTGGTTTCACAACCGGTTACACCAGATGCAGTTTGTATCACAAACAACAAGGACAACAGAAAAGAAGTACTTCATTTGTACTTGTCAGAAGTATTTCAGGCTTCGTTGGCTTCACATTTTCTTCTCTGTAAATAAGCTGTCAATTTCTTGAAATTAGGAGCGACTCCCCTCGATTGAGTGTGAGGTGAAATCATTGTGTAGGACAATAAATGCATTTGATTGATCACAGTTTGTTTAGTATCGTGTAGAACAGACAGCAGGTGTTTAAATCATTTGGACCGCTGACTGATTATTATTCACTAGGATAGAAACGGGGGGTTATAACTGATGACTGAAGATCATTGCAGCATGTGAACATGCTCCCACATCAGTTTTTCACCCTGCGGTCACACACACACACACACACACACACAGCCGGCCAGCCATTCTCTCATTTCACGATGATCCCAGACCAAATATTATTCCTCTACTTAGCGTTTGGGAGTTTTGCCGTGGTCGGAATCGCTGAAAATAATCCAAGTCAACCAGAGTATGTCAATAACATCGACGTGAAAATGTGCCAGAATAACAAAATAACGTGGACCAGAATTCAGATGCTTTCTACACTCGTAGTCAACTCTGGTACGTATGACACTCCAGGCCGGCTCCTCATTATGTCAGGAGGATGCGCAATGCTAACCACCAACACCCACTCAGTAAGATTGATGCGTGATACGTTTCCACAGCATCCGCTTTGAGTTGCCGAGTATTTGACGTGTTGTCATCAATCAGTAAGTCACCCCCGCAGTCGGTTTGGCTCGTGTTTACTCCACAAACTGCTGCAGGGCTTGTGTGAAAGTAGACCACGTCCACGGTTCCTCTTCTTCTTGTTGTGTTTGTTTTGGTCTGCACCCAGATGTAATTGATGTGTTCAGATTTGTTCAGTTGGCCTAATAGCTGCATGTTGAATTTACTCTCTTGTAACCAGAGGTCCACCGTTCGTTCGATCGGCGTACCTTTACTTGTAACGCATCAGCTGTTAGTTTGATAGCGGTGCACTGAACTTTATTGGCAAGCACTCGGGACCCGTGGTATCACTGTAGTAACTGATTGAAAAGCATTGAAAGTGAGCCTAATTAAAGATAATGAGCTCTGTGCTGTTCCTGTTGATGCTTAGGAACCTGATGGAGTGAGTGATACTACAGAATTAGCACAGGGTGGGATTAAGTAAAGGCCTCAAGTAACAACATTCATTTTGCGGTGCACATTCCTCACCGTCTCGATGTAACGTTTGAGTTATTTAGTGTCTTCTCGTGCTTGGTCTGCGATCCAAAAATAGTCGGATCAAACAGGGATCACCTTCTTCCTCTGCTGAGAAAGAGGAGTCAGGACAATGACTTTGGCAATAAATTTACTGGAAACTATGCATTGATAAATGAGGAAGGTGAAACCACCATGTGAGCAGCTTGAGTAAATGAAATGAATCCCTATTAATGATTCTGATCGTGTGGCATCAGCAGGTGAAGGTGGCTTCCTCAGGTTAGGGAGACAAATCATCCCAGTCAGGGCCACAGCGATGGAAAGTGGACTCATTCACTGAAACTTTACTCAAAAACAGGAGGGACGTTCCCAAATCTTAATTATATCATTAAAACTAAGGTGTGTACCACTATAGAATAACGAAAGTCAAATGATCTGGAAAACGTAGTTTAATATTTCTACTAGAATTAAAGATTTGGTAGAAAAAAAGTCAATTTCTCTCAGTTTAAAAAAAAAAAAATTATCTGAAGGTGAATTCCTATTGATCTTGTCCTGTTGTTGTTGACGCTCTAGTGTATGTAATCCTGTGTCCGTTTCTTTTGCAGTTGACCGCTCGCTCTCTTCCTTTGGTTCATTCTGATGAACGGCTCCAGCCTCTCCTCAGCCACCTCAGGTTAGTCACGTTTAAGAGGCACTTACTTCTTAACGTCTTATGGCTCAGCTTTGCAATATTTATTACTCTGTCAGGGATGCTCACAGGAAAACCGTTGGTCAAATTTGTTTTCACGTGATCAGTGCAAACAGCAAGACACAGCATGTCTTGAGCATCCTCAGAATCCTTTTAATACGATTCAAACCGGAGCTTGAATTTAGATTTTGTGGAGCAGATAAAAGATTTTTGACAGTTATACTGCTGAGCTTGTTTGGATAGTGAGAGAGAACAAGATTATCTCTGGTGGTTAAGCACTATTGACTGTTACTTTATGGATTAAGATGAGCATACTGTATTCATCTTTTATAAGTTGAGACGCCAAGGTTTAGCGAAAGCCTAGTTTAGCTCTCTTCAGGTGAAGAATAGGAAGGCCATGTGTCATCAACACCCACTATCATTAAAGTCTGCTGGGAATCTGAGAGGGCGCTGGGTTGACAACAACAACAGTCTCTGCTTCTTTTATCATTATTTTGGTTGTTTTTTGTATTGTTATTGTTATCCAACTATCCATCTACCTACCCATTTATCTATCTCCCCATCTATCTTCCTGACTCATGTACTGAGTAGATACTGTAGAACCCCCACACAGGTTCAGTTTAAGAAAAATATCTTTCAATTCAATTGCAAATGCAATATTTGTAATATATTCAGAATTAGAATTTTACCATACATTGTGCTTCCCTTACCAACTTACACTTTTGACTTGAATCCTCTGACAAATCTTCCCTCAGCTGTAATCTGTTGTCATGGTGCTCCTGATTGCAGCTAAATTTGTATTCATATCCCCAAGCTAATTATTATTTATTATTATTCATCTTATTTGTGGCGACCCTGATTTTGTTCTGGTTTCTCCTCTCTGTAGTCACGCGTATGTCGGTCAGGATTACAGCGTCCAGAAGAATGTCGGGAAGATCTCCCTGGACCAGATCGATTCAGTGAGTTGCACCTCGTTCCTGTGAACATCTGGCTAGAAATGAGTATTGAACAGTTAATTTGGTGGCTCCGGTCGGTTGGTCTCTTCAACATCGGTTGAATCCTCCCCTCTGACCCAAGGACTCTTTAAACACAGGATATTTATCACCTTTTTGTCTTCCTCCAGCTTTCAGGAAAGTCTTTCCCTCTGTGCATGAGGCAGCTCCACCAGGCTCTGAGAGAGAACCACCATCTCCGCCATGGCGGCCGCCTGCAGTACGGCCTCTTCCTCAAAGGTATCGGCCTCTCCCTGGACCAGGCCCTGCAGTTCTGGAGGTCCGAATTCACTAGGGGCAGCGTGGACGGAGACACGGTAATAAATGGAAGCATTGGTGCTTAAATGCTGTCTTTTAAAGGGATCATCCTCGGTTTTGAAATGCGACCGTTGCTGCGAATCAGACGGATCAATGTGACAGTGTTAGGAGCATCCTTAATCTCTGTGCTGTCGTAGTGTGAGCAGTGTTTAATCATGAGGAAACTAACAAGGATCCTCACGTTGGGAGCCTCAGAATCTCCCTGGGAGTCGGACGGTTGCTTTCTATTTAGTTTGAAACTGTGGCGACGTGGAGTGAGTGTGTGTGAAAATGTGGTTAACATTCCGTTGAAAGACTTCTGTAACAAAAGGGCGAAAGAAAATTGTTGTTAAATTTTGACATTTCAAAAGTAGATAAATGAAGGGTTCTCACATTGTTATTTTGTACGGCTCGTTTCATAACACGCTCTCAGTCAGGCAGACTCCTAATTTGTATGGATGTTTTGTCGGGAGTCAACAAGTTTTGAACATTTTTCATCTGTTCCAAATAACTAAATAATAAATGGTAATTACGTTAAGCTACACGAAAAAGTAATTGTTTTAATGGCAAACAATAAAAGACTCCGTAAGGCATTTAGTATGCAACAAAGTGTTTTATCTACAACAAATATTTAAAACAAAATGTATAAAAATGATCAGCATTAGAAGAAGACGACTGAAGTACTATTAACAATATGGCAAAATCACACAGCCAAATTCTCTGAGATTATGAAATCGCAAATTTGTAAGAAGAAAACTTGGATATTCTCTGAGATTATAAAATGGCAAAAAAAAATCAATTTTGTTCGAGAATCCACATTGCTTCGCTTTGCATCAGCCTCATCACACAGGCGCCGCCGCTTGCTGTGTATCATGGGTGCAGTGGATGACCTCATTACATTATACTTGCATTCAGTCTTTGAGGAGACGTTGCTGTAAACGATGTTCGACGTTTTTGCAACTTAATAGTCTCAGAGAATATCCATGTTCATTTTTTTCTGTTAAGATCGTGATTTTTTTTTTCTCTTGGATATTCTGTGAGATTATTAAGTCACAAATTTGCAAGTTCTTTTCTCGTATTCTATTTCCGACTTTAATTTCAGCTATTCTGAGTTTTTTTGTCTCAGAATATTGCCTCTCTGTATTTATTTGTTTATTTATTTTACCTACAGTGGCCCTAATACTCCCCTGTACAATTATACCTGGCCATGTGCTGTAAATGCAGCACGAATCCTCTCTGATCGTTGTCTTTGAGATTATCTGAACGATCATCTCTTTCTCTGACTCTCTCTGCAGCTCATTTACTAAATAATAATTCAGCGTCCATCTCTCTCTGTCGTTATTGGCTCTGATTAAGAGATTCAGACAAACGAGAGCTGGCTGACGTTCCAGCTCTGTTTGGTGTCACATTTCTCCCGTGGCTGAGTCTCCGTGTATAACCTTCCAGAGTTAATGTAATGCACTGTGCGCTGCATAAAGTCCAGCTCTTGTTCCTCAGCAGAGGCGTGGAATGGTGCTGACCAGATTGTGATGTATGTGTTGTGTCAGGGACTGCACTTTGTGGCAGGCTGCATAAAGCCGGTTCATTAGTATGCGACAGGCGCAGAGACAAAGATGGGAGGCAGCGATGCTGAAAGGGAGGCCTGGGGGAAGAGCCAATGTAATATTAGACCAGAGGGAGATAGAAAATTGATGAAATCAACTTGATGTATCTATTTTTCTTTCCATCGAACCTGTTCCAACCTATGCCTGCTCGGAGCGTGTTTGAGTGTAGCCGTGGGGTCCGGCTGCTTGTTTTACAGATGTTAATTAATTTCCGCCAGTGTTCTGCTTTCCCGGGTGGTATTTGAGTCTAAAATCATGAGCAGACAGAGCCACAAACCGCCGGTGTCCGGCAACATCCAGCGTGGTGGAGGTCAAGATACAAGTCAGGCGATTACTGTCAGTCTGTAGCTCAAACACAGCCCCGTCGGAATAATTGGAGCTTATCCACTGCAGCCTGTTTTAGTGTGCAGGATAGATCCTCTCATGAGGAGACAAATGTTAATTGTTGCAGAATTCCAAGAAAGAACTCAGCTGACTGACAATCTGGGTCCTTGGCCGTGATGTCACAGCCTCTATCGTCCTCTTTTAAGTCTTCAAACACTTTCAGGAGCCTTTGTTCGTGCTCCTCCAACATCTGCCCAAAGACAATTAAGTGGTCCAGGTACCCCGGGACGCCCCCGACACACCCTGAGGCGTCGCTCCAACTTACAGAACCCATTTGGACCGGTCTTCTCTTTGTCAGCTTCAGAAAGAGGAATCTGATAGAAGCTGCTTTTGATATCGAACACACTGACCCACCTGCTGTGATACCATTATTATGAATATAATGAGTCATAATAATCCATTTTAAAGGATGAACTACACCCAAGGGCCCTGCAGGATCACATGACACCGCCCAAAAGACGTAATCAGCAGAACAAAAGCCCATTATGTGTTTTTTATCCAAGCACTACCAAAATAAAGAAGTCAATAAATAAGAGGCTCCTCTTGCAAATGGATTATTAATTTGAATATTCATTTAGGTGAGCTGTATGGTAATGAAATGTTTTCGTCAGTAAAGTTTGATATTAATGAAGAACCCGTGAAGAAGTGAAACGTGCTTCCCTGACGCAGTGACCAAAGCGTTGGTCCGTCTCAGCCTCCGTGCAGTCTCAGGCTGGGTCTCATGTCACACATTATTCCTTATAATTCATGGTAGGACTTTTTTGGGTGATAGATTTTTTTTATTATTCCATATAAGACACATTAAAATGACATTAGTGCGAGCCGAGTTGGAGAAGTGATTATGATAGAGTTGGGGGTCTTAAAGCTTGATGCGTCCTCTGGAATCCTTATCTCTGCGTAATTGATATTTGATTTATCGTACTTGGATAGAAGTCTCAAACTGCAGTGACAATTTAAAGACATATAAAATCTTCTATCAAGTTCAAGGGTATTATTGTAACTTTAATGTATTATGCAGCAGAGTCCTTGTATTCTGCTACACTTGAAACGCACTGTGCTTATTTTATGGTTTAAAATGCTGGGAACGGCGAAGCTGTGATTCATTTTTAATAAGTTTCACAGAAGTACATGTCAATGGAGTTGACTTTGACGATGGTGTAGAGTAAAAGAAAGATCTACAGCTTGGGATGTGTGGTGCGTTAGGCATCAGTATTCTTCAAGCCGCTGGGTGCACCAGAAGACACCTTGGAATCTAAAAGATCACGGAAATTAAGGATGTTTGAGTCCCGGTGTGCGTCTGTTCGGCCTTGGCAGAAGTATGCCCTCTCTTAGTGCCTTGTAGGGGTAAAAGTGTTTATCTTATTGATCATCATCTGTGGTCTTCATCGACTTTTATCCTTAATGTTATCTTCAGCTGCACGTCTCTTGCTAATGCATCGAAGGCTTTCATGATGATGTCGTCCAGTTGTTATAATCCTGCAGCAGTGAAAATCCTTTCTGTTGTTACAACTTCAAAGATGAAGAGCAGGACGCAGCTGAAAACAGATTTATGAACAATGACTCGCTCACTGTCTGTACACGTAAGATGGACTCCAAACCAAAACACACGCGCTAATTGACTGATTGAAGGATGAACAGAAACTCCAGCTTCAGCCGTTCAGATCAAAGAACTCCAAGTTCAGTGATCTGAACGGCTGGGCTGAACACAACGTGGAATTCTGAGCCCAGCCTGAGAGCCCATTGTGTTAAAACAGACCAGGTCCGGCTCCGTGTGAATATTCCGGTCCTGCCTGTAGTGTATCTGGATGGGTACATCCCAGCCGTGAACTCCCAAACGTATACGAGCCCAAATCCATAATGATAATTAAAGGTCATACAGCTCAGTGATTTAGTGAGCTGCTGCAGAAACGTGGCAGAAGTTGCACATGGGCAGAACTTTGTGAGACACTATACTTTACGGCATTTTTTTTTTTTAGAATGGAATGCCTTTGTTCTTTTAAAGATAGTTTTTATATCGTATCAAAATGACTTTAAGGGGCAAAATCAATGAAAGGGAAAGACTGCGGTAATCCCCATAATTCAGTGGAAACTATCTGGAGTGTGTCGACACCTGTACAGCAGGTTCTTTCTAATAGCTCCATATTTCACGGAGGAAAACACCCTGTCAACACTGACATGATGTATGATCGTGTCTGTTTTCACCCCAACCTTGTCCCCCACACAGCCTCATCCTCACTAATTCACCTCTTTCTCTCCCTGTAGTTCGACAAACGATACGCTTACGGCATCCGCCACAATTTTGGGAAAGAAGGCAAGCGGGCGGACTACACCCCCTACAGTTGCATGAAGGTGATTTTGTCAAATGCGCCCAGCCAAGGCGACCATCATGGTGAGATCTGACATCTGTTAGAAGTAGTTATTACCAAAGTGATGAGCCACCCGGCGGTCATCATCAGCCTTTTTAGATGAACTGGCGCGAAAGCTGTGACACAGATAACTGGATAATCTGTCTCTGATTTTTGATTTGATCTTGTAGGATGTCCGTTCAGACACAGCGACCCAGACCTGCTGAAGCAGAAGCTTCAGTCCTACAAGGTTTCTCCTAGTGGGATCAGCCAGGTAGGTCCAGATCCAGGGTCTCACTGTTCACCTTAGAGCAAACAAAAATACATATTGTCAATCGCTTGGTAAAACAGGGCATAGAAAGAGTCATTCAGGAGATGAAAAACATCTGTTCTTATAATATTAGCTTTTACAATGTTAGACAATAGTAGAAATAAAGGGTCTAAGGCACCATTTGTTACCTTTGAGCAGGGAATAATCTTTATACCTCGGTCTACTTTTCCTCATAATATCTCTAACCTCTACATTTTAAACAGCAGTTTTACGGCTGGCATCCGGGGACCCGTTGGAGTTGAGTACATTAGGGCCGGCAACAAAAGCACTCAGACGGTCAGACAGGTTTATTATCTAATTATCTTTCAAGTGGAAGTAAAAATGAGGCTGAACACAACAGGAAGATCCGTTATAATCGCAAACTGTGAACCTGCAGAAAAATGGAGACGTAGTAACCTTGGATAAAAACAATAAAGTTACACATCGATCACACGTAGGGATCACAATACGTTCTGTACGCATTAACGCTGCATTAACACGTGACTTTGAAGATGTGGAAATCTATGTGAGGGTGACTGTGGTGATGTAAACGTTCACTGTAACTTGGTTTAAGTGATGTGGTTAATTAGCGTTGGCCCTCATGGTTTGTTCTAAAGTTTTGTGTAGTGGATCTTCTACCCTCTCGTATCCCAGCAATTAAGTCAAACTTCTGAATATAAGACTCGGACTGTGAAACACTAAAGCTTCAAAGCTGCAGCAGCCTTCTGCCAGTTCAACCTATACACAGCTTCTTTGTCAAACAAATGCTTAGAGGAGTCCATAAAGGGGAGAGTAGCACCTCCCTGACATTTAGAGGGAGCCTCAGATGACTGATAAATAACACACACACACACACACAAATTCAAAGAGTGTTTGTCGATGGGCTTTTCCAAAAGGAACGTGAACATGGACACAGTTAGGACAGTAAACTCTCATCAAACCCAGCTTCTTCATTGAATATCAACCCCCGTGTCGAACACAAGCTGGACACGTCGACAAATCGGGGACCTCACAACTGAATCCATCCTGGATTCTATAAGTCTATGAGGTGGAGGTGCTGTTTGAATATGCAAATGAACCGAAATGCCTTCGTTTCCTTTTTGTTGGCTTCCGTCCTTGAAATCCATCTTACTGCGCCGATACACACATGTTCTGGAGAAACTGTATGTACTGTCAGCGTGCGTCGTCACCTTGATATCCTCTGTAATCTCACAGTAGTTTTTAGAACCGCCTGAGGCTCAGCTGTGTTTATTTCTCTGATTTATACGCCCTAATGTACATCATATATTCTTTCTTCGGGCTCTCCTCCTCACGCCTTTGTTTTGTCTTTCAGATCATGGAGCTGGTGAAAGGAATGCACTATCAGCTGGCGTGTCAGAAGTACTTTGAGTTGACACACAATGTAAGGACACCTTTCATTTGCCGCTGCGAGTAATTGGGGTTGCTCGTGCCAGACAGGAAATGACCTTAAATTTCACGCTCGAGGGCCCGAGATAAACTCCGACTCGTCATCACATCCATCATTAGTGGACTGTCAGAGCCGCTCTCTGTAGGTTTAATACAGGATATAGGCCCGTTGTGAAGCGTCATCCTTCTCGGCGGGTCACAAGCTGTCGTTTTTTTAACACGTTCTTCGACGTTTTGTTGGCACAGATCATTTAAAACGGATTTCCTGGAGGTCATAAGTGAATTCAGTCAAACGCATAACAAATCGAACCACCTGCAGCATCCTTTTTAATCTGAGGAATTCCCAGTGTCTCTTTGACGTCATCGCGATGCGTCACGCGCAGCAGCACCACACAGGTCATCATCATGTGACGCTCTAAACATAAATGTGCTGGAACTAACATGTTCGAACCTTAATTGATTGAAAGCGGCGCCTTGCTCGTATCTCATCACTCGCTCACATTACTGCTTATCTTAATAGCCACAGTTATGTCTCTGTGAACTCTTTGGTTAACTGCCCTTAAAATAGAGACTACTGAGGAAGAAATAAATGGGCGAATATTAATCCCCGCACGCTAAGCTGCAGTAGTGGAAAGGGAGTGGAAACGTCTCGCTCTCACAGACCTTAACTCGGCCCTTGAGGACCATTGTGTCGTGGCAGTTCCAAACGTATACGTCTGTTGATGATAAGGTGCTCTTACAGTTGTGAGAAAGGTGTTTAAAATACAATACAAATACAGTACGGTGCCGTGAAGGAACAGTTATCAGGGATACAGTGGGAATTTTCAAGGAAATTAGCAAAAGTTCCCACATTTTTGTTACTAATGAAGTCGATACTACATACAGGTCTGATGAAGAACACTCACGCACTCTTCATCGGGATGGGAGGAAAGAGCCACTCGGTTATGAATCTGGATAAATCTAACTATCTTGTACCTTCCTGAACAGATTTTGTTGAATGAGCACAAAGAAGCTTCACAGTTTAGAGCCTGAAAAACAAAGTATTGCAGTAATACAAGTAACACACACCCACACACACACACGTCCAGCTACCACTAGATTTTTTTTTTTACTTCTTATCAAGTTTTCAAAATATTATAATATAAATGGCAGTACTTTCCCAACCTTGGTACCTGGAAAAAAATCTCTACCTAATTTAACAGGAACTAAATATTGTTAAATATCTGGAGGTCGCCAAACTCCTCCGGTATGAATCATCTGAACATCCTAAAAGCTATAAATAAATCAAACGCTCTGAAAAAGGAATTTAAAAAATCCAATATCTGTACCTCTGGTAATCTGGAAATAAACCCAGTGTGTGTGTGTGTGCGCGTGTGTGTGAATGACACTTCGGTCATATATATATACACGTGAGAGGTTATACGTGTGTAGCGGAATCTGTGAGCGCCTGCTGAGCGTGTTTTCGCCGGCGTGTGTGTGTGTGTGTAATGTGAATGACGCTCTTGTTCCAACATTTTAATCTGAGATAATATTTTTTCCCTAATCCTCCGTGGTATGAATGAGACAGGAAGTGGTTGTAGCTGGATGTAGCTGTGATGTGGTCCTCTCTCTCTCTCTCTACGACTCCCCGGACTCATCGTGCCCGTCCGCGTGTGTTTTGGGGGCGTGGGTGGGATTTTATGGGTTGTTTACTTTCAAAATCCTGCTTCCTCCCTCCGTCTCCAACATCACCTACACCACCTTTAAGTGAACTCTACGCCCCGATTATTATTTGTGCCGCATTTAAGAAACTGACACGTCTTCCTCCTTCTTTTGCTTGTTTGCGCGAACAGATCGAAGACGCCGGTTTTGGCCTCAATCACCCGAACCAGTACTTCTCAGAAAGCCAGAAATTATTGGGTGGAGGAAAGGAGACAAAGAGAGAAACGGACGCCTCACATTCACAGAAGGCTCCGGAAAACTCAGCCAGCAGAGGATCGACTGCAGCTAACTCCTCCCAGAAGGTGCCGGAGATGACGGAGGATCTGAACTCTTACTTCCAAGATGCCTGACTGCTTCCAAATAAATGTTAATAATGTTTCTTAATCTTATGTCGGCATGTCACTGATAGGGTGTATGATTTGTAGGTATGAGGTTTTGGGCTGAGTCCCCACCATCTTCTCTTCTCTTTGTATTTCACTGTTACTTGCCTATATTGTTATAATGTACAGCCTCCAAATGCTCTCCTGAATAGCGGCCCCCCCTTGTGTCCTATTTTTTTCTTCTATTTTTGTTTCCTGTCACATAAATAAGTCTTTTATGAACAATATTTTTTGGATTACTTTGTGACTCTATAGCATATGTTGCCTACATTTGATACATCTGCTGTTGGCTTCCAAAATGTTAAGCTAAGTTTCCATTCAGCCTGTCAGTAGAGGGCCAAAAGTAACGTTTGCGTGCTGATGACAAGGTCGGAGGTCTGACTCGGATCATGACAAAGTCAAAATCTCAGGAAGTGTCAGCACCAGTAGCAATTTCTGGTACCGTGGCTGCCATTTTTCAAGCCAGAGATATTATAGAAAACGTGTGAAAATCTACCAGATCTGTGCCCTGATGAGTGGTGTCAGTCTGCCACTGTGGGGTCTGTGGCTGGTTATTGTGGGAGAATCAAGCAGAATGATTTCTACATTCTCCTTCCTTCTCAAATGCCACCGCATGGACTGGAAATGATTTCAGAAGGGACGACAAATGAACAAAAAGCACAAAGGCATATGTTAATCCACCGAATAATCAGGAACAATTCATCCTGTGACTTCAGACATTTTTGTGATTTAGTTTGGAGTCTGAGGTCTGTCAGTGTTTAATTTCTTGACTTAAGTTTGCACCTCAGTCACGTCCTTCTAGCTACATTACTGTGTTTATAGAGTATAGATTTTCTAAAAAGTCCATTAAATGAATTCTTCCATGAGATGACAGTTCTCTGTGACCTTACCTGTTGAACTAAGATATCTAAATTCTACACTAAACTCTAAACTCACTTTGGTAAACTGTATTGTCATGAGCTGTGGTAAATAATATCCATGAGCTAACCAAAGTAAGATTCATAAATTATCAATCTGCACATTTGTGAATCTTCTGTCTTTAATATATCAGACTGTTACACTTTTAGTCATTCAGTTCAGCCTATGATCCGTTTAGTTGCCAGGCAGGCCGATTTGGGTGAGGATACCTCTATTATATTTTGAATAAATTTGCTTTCAGTGTTTAATTTTTTGGGTGAATTCCCAAACTCCACTCCAAATTCATGGTCACTGTAGGCTGTTAGTTTGTCTATGATTTTGTAAGAATCACATCAGAGAGATACGATGCGCTGTGGAGAACCCCAAGAGTTCATTTTCACTCTTGTCATTTATTTATTTTTTCACTATGCGGCGTTGTTTTTCGTCTAAGAAAGTCCTCCTTTGGTAAATCAGGAGGTCAAATTCGTCCAGTTTGTTATTATTGAAAGTACAGATGAGTATCATTTGCATATCGGCGATAAGAAATCCAAAAGGGAAGTGGGCCAAGAATTGAGCCCTGAGGAACACCACAGGAGAGAGAGTGGTGCTGATGACAGCTGCAGCAGATACTGATAACGTTAAGTAACAAAGGCCCAGTTTTCAGACGTGTGTGAATGATGTCAGCCAGGGCTGATGATGGAGACGATGACGTGATCGAATCGTGAACCCACTTCTCGTATACAAAACATCATCTCGTGCCCAGATAGAAACAAATCTGTCATAAGGTCCAGCTGTTATTTGTCCTCTTCTGCGGTTCTGTTTCACATAATGTCCAAGTTAACTACATTTTTCTGGCATTTCTGCCTCTCATGATGGGCCGAGAGAGGCGATGACATGCAGCAAAGGCCACAGGAATCAAGTCCACTCTGCTGCTGCGTTATGTGGTATTTATATAAATGACTCGTACTGACATATAATGTATAATTTTTCTTATTGTCAGATAATTGACGGGTCTACCTGAGTGAGCCTGAAGTCTTGAAATACTTCTTTTTATATTCCTTGACATTTAATAATCATTTCCTACAGGTGGTGGAGAGGCTTTAAAAAAAGAGAAAAAAATGGTTTTGTTGAATATTCCATGTTCTTAAGACAAGTTTTGACGCATAATTGTACAAACTATTACAGGCTAAACTCACACCGTTGATCCAGACCACGATGGGGTTTCTGATGGCTCATATGTTCCTGTGGTAAGTCGGGAGAAAACAAATCTTCAAAAAAAAACATTCTTTATCTGGTTCAAATCGATATCCAGGAGACCTCACGTGAGAAGTGGATATGACATCATAGTGC
>OMNV01026392.1:0-12858 GCA_900303265.1 Brotula barbata | reverse complement strand
CGTTCTCAGCTCCACCGCGACGAGCGCTAAAATACGGGAGGATACCGGAAACCGGCGCGGATCCGGTGTGTTTATCAAAGCTCGGTCGCCGTGCTGAGGCACCGGGTCGGTTTGAGCTGCGTTCAGGCAGCGATCGGTGCTGCGGTATAATCGGTACACCTGAAACTCATCCAGTGAGAAACGTTCCGCGGTGCGACAATAACAGCGATTAAAATGCGTTAATTTAGTGTAATGAATGAATCTTATTGAATGTGTTAATTTAGTGTAATGAATGAATCTTATTTAATCCGTTAAAGTCCCGGCCCTAGTTGGAACGGAACGTTAGTATAAGGAGACCGTGTTGCAGACCAACAGTACCTTATTCTACCTGCCGTGCTAAACACACATTGAAACGGTAGGAAGGTCGGCTAAACAGTAAATCAAAATAAAATGTTGAAACTTACAGCTCCCACGTTTGGAGTTGGACCACGGACAGTTGGTACCGATCCGGTCTTAATCCTCAGAGATGTAGCAAATCCAGCTTTTTACTGTCCCTCGTTGAGAAAACAGTCCGAAGTGAAATGGTGAGCACACATATACGGCACTTTGGGAGCTGCTGTGGGTACATTCCATCAAAAATAAAATCCACCCATTGAGTCCTCAAAACCCCCGAGGTTTAAAACGACTTCGGTGCTCGTTTGTGCAGCCAACAACTTCTTCCAGGTCGTACGTTCGCCATCGCTCTAACCGGAGCGATATTAGCGAGCGGAAAAAAACGGCGCCGTTTAGAAACTTTTTTCGGGCGTAGAAAACCTTCACCTGGGGCGGTGCCACCAACCTGGGGGGAGGTGTCCAGTCTGTCGGTGACCTCACCAACAGACTATTATACAAACGGCCTGTTTAAGCACACATTTTTCTAAAGACTGAGAAAGCAAAAAAGGGAGAGGATGAAATTTTTTCATACCAGGGAGGATTGTAGACAGGCCGGGGATGAATGTTATTGATAGAAAACTGCTCTAAAGTGCATTTTGCATAATATGGGACCTTTAAGAGCAGTAGTCCAGGCGTGAGATCACAAGAGCCTGGACTAGGAGTCGTGCTGCACGTTCAGACAGATATGGTCTGATTTTCCTGATGTTGTAGAGAGCAAAGCTGCACAGTCGTGTCACAGAGGACACATGTTCCTTAATGGTTAGTTGGTTATCAATAATGACTCCCAAGTTTCAAATTTCCCAGGAAAGTGTCAGGGAACTGAGCACAGCAGGTTCGGACCCAAATGCACGACCAGAGACACGTTCAGGCAAACAAGGTTTATTTGAGATCAGAGAACAAAGGTAGGGCTGGACAGGAGACAAGGGTCAGGCAGGCCAGGGTCGATTCAAACACAGGTGGGGCAGGAAACAGACGGGTCTCGGGAAGACAGGTCAAAAACGAGCACTTACACGAAGGCAGACAGGGAAAGCTGGTAAGCATCTCTCGCATGGATTGATGACAAACTGGCAACCAAGACGGGAACACGGCATACTGTATATACTGTGGTGAGGCAGGTTAACGAGACACAGGTGACACACAGTAGGGAGGAGACAGGTAATCACACAGGAGGAAGTAAAGCAACCAGGCAGGACACAGGAGGGGGATGTCAAAATAAAACAGGAAGTGACAAGACAAACACAAAACTCTTAATGTCCGGAGGCCGTTGTGACAGAAATGTAGTTTTTTTTTGGTTTTTGCTTTGGACAGGAGACACTTCAAAATAGATTTCTGGTGATGCATGATTCCAGTAAGGTATGGATACTTGTGCAGGACCAGAAAAAGTATGGTATTGAATTGGTCAGAATATAAAATGGGATTTATTTTCCAAAAATATTGGAACAGCAAGTCAAATTTAGTGGGGTTTTTTCTGTGGATTTGAGATCAGAAGATGAATATGAGATCAGAGATCAGAGTTCCTGCTTTTTTTTCCTGGGGTTTACAGGTAGATGTGTTAGACAAAACAGAACACAGACGCTTTTGTTTCAGATCATCCAGTTTTTCAAGTGAGAAAAAGTATTGGAACAAATGGTCTTAAAGTGAATAACACTTTGGTTTTATTATATTTGGTTGAACACCCCGTCCTGCAGTAACTGCATCAATGCATTGACTTCACCAAACAGTTGGTTTTTCTTTAGATATGCTTTTCCAGGCTTTTACCTCTGCATCTTTCAGGTGTTCAATTTCTTTAACGCTCTTTACCGCAGTTTGTCTGTCATCAGCTGTTGTGGTTTTGCTTGGCCGATCGGTTCGATGTTTGCTGCTCTGTATATCATTGGTTTCCGTCTTTTCCAGGACATTCTAAGCCCAATGTTTGTTAAATGTCAATGATGGATCTTCTGCAGCTTCAGAATGGCATGCTTTTAGACAGCTCTCTCTCTGGCCTTTATGTCTGTACAACAAATGCAGTCTTCACAGGTGAAACACAAATCTTAAACTGAAAGTATATAACCAGACACATTTATGGTTGAAAGATTTAATCTAAGAGGACACACCTGCCTAGCAGAACACCTGTCAGCCTGTCATGTACCAATACTTTTGATCAGTTGAAAAACTGGGTGGTCTGATACAAAAGGTTCCATGTCACATCTAGATGTAAATATCAGGAAATGAAAGCAGGAACTCTGATCTCTGGTCTCATATTCATCTTCTGATTGAAACCCTCAGAAAAAAACGAATGAATTGGCCTTGCCATATAATGCTAACATACGGTCCCCTGCAATACTTTTGGAGGGGACTGTATACTTATCAGGGGTGTAACGTTATGTTTTAACAGCGATTTGATGCGCGTCACGATACATGGTTGGTGATACGATATACGGACGATATTGGTTCATTTAGAGTGATTATGATATACCATTCAATGAGTTGAAGTTAATATAGTAACTATCCAAAAATTATTAGCCAAAGATTCCTCGACGTTTGTCACACCCGCTGCACTGTTAGAATCTAATTCTCATGATGCATTACTCCAGTAAGGGATGGGTACCTGTCCAGGACAAAAAGTTGAGTATTGAATTCGTTAGTTTATAAAACGGGGTTTCTTCTCTTAGAAAAACTTCTGAAAATCTGGGTTTCTTTTATATAAACCTATATATTAATAGACCAAATGAACCAACAACGTAACGTTACAGCTCTGCTGAGCCCCGTGTGTGTGGAGTGCTGAAACAGAGGAGAGGACAGAAACAGCGCATACATAAATGACAGCAAAATGCGGTGTAATGTGTAAATATAAATGAGGTAAATAACATACATTAACAGAGTTGTTTGCATTTTCCTGAGTTTCTGCAGCTGCATACACAGACAGGGCTCAACAGTGAACCTGGTGAAGTACTGGTGTTGAGCTGTATGGGCAATGTAAGTTTCGAGAGTAAAAAGCCAGCATTTTAATCCCAATAGTGAGACTTTTTCCGAAAATGAGTAGTGAAAAATGGGGCGTCTTATACAGTAATGTTTCTTGTGCTGGTTTTTACAGATCTTTCGGCGCATGTGTTGTAGAATGAATGTCCGACCGAGGACATGATGACAGAATAATCTCCGCTCCTGAGTGGAGCTATTAACATTCTTTTGACATTAGAAGTGTAAAAAATACATCCATATAACCAACATTTGTCAGGCTAAAACACAATGCAATTTCTTAATATCGTTACAATCGATTTTTTTGCCTTGCATATTATTTTAGATCAATACAAGTCACACTTGAGGAGCTCGTGTGCGTGCGTGGAGTGGCCGTGGTACAACAGAATGAAAAGCCAATAGAAAATCTCACACAACGCCGAAATGAAACGTGTGTACATAAATGAGCTAAACAACATTAATAACTGCTGCCGTTTTACACACACATTTACTGGCTCATCGGCTATTGCGGCCTTAACCCAGCAATTTTCAGGAGGGATGAATCGGACCCAAAGTGTGCTGGATTACCCTGTGATGTGTGCCCAGCGTTGGGTACTGAAGAATTGCACAGCCTCTTCTTGTGCAAATTATTTAGCCTTATATCACACGACCATCATCTTTGCTAAAACATTACTTGGCCATTTTTCTTTGACGGTTTCCTGCATTTTCTGATGGCTCAGCTTGAGCTGAAATGCAAAATCAGCTCAGACAGCTGCCCACAACTCATAAGCCAACAATGTCTGAATCTGAACCAAAAATGATTGGACCCGCGTGCTGCACACATCAGTTAACACGAGCTGCATCGTTCAAAACATGACAAGCAAGAATGTTTGGAACGTTTCTCCTGACACGAAAAGACCTCCCGAGCATTAACACCAGGCTAAATCGTACTGCGCACAACCCCTCCCGCAATTATAAAAAGGACATCTAAATTTGATAACACTTGAGACTTTACAGGCCTGTCCTAACAAGTATGAACATTATCACCATACTCAAAATATACAAATGTATTCTGAATTGTGCTGCCACGTGTATTCGTTGTTTTTTTGTTTTTTTGCCACGACTGACATCTAATGGTAGTAGTAGTGGTAGTAGTAGTAGGGGGTGGTAGTAGTAGTAGTAGTAGTAGTAGGGGGTAGTAGTAGTAGTAGTAGTAGGGGTAGTAGTAGTAGTAGTAGTAGGGGGTAGTAGTAATAGTAGTAGGGGGTAGTAGTAGTAGCAGTAGTAGGGGGTAGTAGTAGTAGTAGTAGTAGTAGGGGGTAATAACAGCAGGTTGAAACAACCACTACTGTAATTCCATGCATAACACTACTGTTGCGGTGAGGTCACTTGTTGACATTCCCAATACGATGCTCCTACCTTGATGAAGGTAGGAGCATGCATCCTTAGTCTTTTGTGCTGTTGTTGTGTTAGCAGTGTAGGCAAAGAAGAGTAAAGTCAAGTTGATGTGTGTAACCCAGCATCACCAACAATGTCTCAAAGAGCTTTACAGGGCCTCATACCAACAACAAGTCTTGACACAACTGACGATTGCTGTTATTTTTTTGACACCCCTTTAGGTTTTGTGAGCTATGACAACCCGGTGTCATCACAGGCAGCCATCCAGTCAATGAATGGTTTCCAGATCGGTATGAAGAGGCTGAAAGTGCAGTTGAAGCGCTCAAAGAATGACAGCAAGCCCTACTGAAGGCGCTGAGGCGCTACAGACTGAATTTAGAAGGGTGGTGTCATGGTAAGTGGAGTATGAATAACTGAGGCTCGCCCGTTCCTCATCCTCTGTGTGCATTACAGGCTGATGTCTCCTCTGCTGCCTTTCCTCTGCAGTATTATCATGTCCATGCAGACAGACAGCAGCTACACACAAGAGTGTGGATTCGTACCTGTGTTCTGTTGTGATTTTAGTGCTTTGTTTTCATTTTTAACAAAGAGGAAAAACAAATGTACCCTTTATTTACGAAGAAACAACACGTGGATTAATATTTAAGTTGTGAAATGTTATCAGTTTGCTGTGTTAACTTATTCATATAATAGTCAATTATTAGGATGTGTCACACAATGACAGCCTGTTGCCAAATACATGTTTTTACTCCCGCACACCTTACCAAGCGTGAGGCCCCTGTAAGCAGGTACCCAGCTGGATTGGATAAGGTGATCAGTTAAGGTAATTCACGTTTTCAAATTACTCTACAGAATTCCAAATATGTCTTTTCTCACCTCATTTACTGGAGTGGTTTGATGTAGAAATGGAGCTGAATTCCACACACCTCATCTTAAGTTCTCCTACTAAAATAAACAGCAGATCCAAATAGATAGAAGATTTCATTCACCGCTTGACAAGTCAAAATTTGAAACTAAATACGGATAAAAAAACATGTTGGTGGAGCTTTCCTGTACAGCTTAACCCATTATGGACTGATGTGCCAGTAAGAACACGTGCATGTACACATGTACACATATACATGTATATTTTGGATACAAAATGAACAGAAACGTCATTCATATGAATTTGGCTCGTACACCTACATCAAAGCGCCCAGGCCCCCTGGTTACCAGGAATGTAGGCCACATAAATGGATGTAAATATGCAGCAGCTCATCAAGAAGTAACATTTCGTGAACTTTTATACCCCCAACAACACGCCCCTTTAAGGGACCGTGGTGCACTAATTACTGTAAGGGAAGCGTTATGAATGAGCTTCAATCGTAGTTTTGCTCATACAGCATGATGCCGTGTAGTTCGACCAATGGGCGTTTTGATTTCTTTTTGAATGAATTGCCTAATTCTCACATTTCACCGTTTTCTATATTGTATGGAATTCAACCCGCAAAGTATTTATGAGGATCAATGCATTTTGAATTTCATCATATGATCAAATAGACTGCTAATGTAAACGTGTACATTACATGTGGCCATAATGGGTTAATGACAGGATGGAAGGCTGATGTGGTGAAATTTAACAATAAAACAAATCATCATGTACTTGTTCAACTCACTTTGATTATATCCATAGATCTCTATGTATTTCTGATACAAATGTCTCCGTACACATCAATTGGATGTTTTTCGTTTACACTTTGGATTGAAGTTGTTTGTACGGATTCAGTGCCCGCTGATCTACAGAGCAATGCGTGAGTTTGTGTCTCCCTCAGTTCATTTCCTTATTGGACATCATCATGTCAATGTCAAAGTGCTTCAGGCAGACCTGAAGTGTTTTTATAGAAAGTCAGACAATTATTCAGATTTATATTGCAACTATTATGCCTTTTCTATTTTTATAGGGGTTTTATACTTCTCCTGTGTGTTGAAACTATTTATTGTTTAAATTATTTATCTGAATTGAAATTGTTTTGAAAGACAAATGTGAAGTCCAACCAATCAGCTTGACTTGCTGCATGCGTTGGTTAACTTAAATGTGTGCTTCTCAGTTCCTTTGGTAATGTGTAATCATTCTTTCCTTTGTTGCTTTGTGAAGACGTTGTTTTATTTCTTATGTGAGGTGTTTGTGATCTTTGCACCATCCTGGTCAACATCCAGTGATTAAACGGGACAGTCAGACTAAATCAACATGTATGGACTCATTTACACTCACATTCAGCACTATTGGTTTATATGAGACTTTTGTAGAATGACTTGATTTTTGGACATTTACATTTGAACTTGCTTACTGACAGTGTAAGTGGTAAGTTGCAGCATCCTGGTGATGTTCTAGCTTCCTTGGGTGGTAGAATGCTGTCTAAAAGCATGCCATTCTGTGGTAGAATGGACACTCTGTAGCACACATTGAAAAAATCACTTTGTGGAATTATGTTTGATTAGGTTCAAATGTGTTTATCTCTGAAAGAGCTTTCATTGGATTCTGAAGAATCTGAAGCAACATAAGTTCATGGATCTCCATCCTGGAGTAAGTTCCAGGGGCCTTCTTGCATCAATTCAGAGCTTATGCAGTAATTTCTTAATAATCTTAATAATGTGAAATAGTTAAGAGAATGTTGTGGAGATAAACACACAATATGACTAGCTTTTATTGTGCTGTAGAAAAAAGAGAGATGTACAAGCTTATATACCTGGTTAGTGAACATGCTTCTACTTTAGAAATAGAAAACATGTCAGTGACCCAGTTCACACACGCATCATTGGGCTGGGTGTGTCCAGTGTTGGAGTGGAAAAGTGGGAAGGGTAAATGGATGCAGATTGACCATCATCCAGACATCAAATATCATTATGCATAGTTTATCTGTATATAGACATGATGAGGGCTAAATGGGCTTCGTGATGCCACTACAGTCAGAGTCCTTCAGATGCGCAACAGATCTAAGAACAACCCAAGTACCCAGTGTTGTGAGAAGCTGCTGTTGGTAGATGTTCGCTGTTCCAACTCCATTGTGAAGTCGGTCCTTAAATTGAGGCCATATGATGTATTGGAGAACTTGCTGTTGTGATTCATCAAGGTGGCAGGGCCGCATCGGATGAAAATGACACAAAATAAGTTGTTGTTACTAAAGTTATTATTATTTATTAAATGTTCAATCTTCTGTAATGTATATTGTTACAAATATCAGCTCATATTTCTCCTGATTTACTCTTTATTCATTTTAACATATCCAGCCAATGTGGCACACGAAAAATAAATCATGTAACCACGTAGAAAAACTGACTGCACGTGAAAATCAGCCCGTTTGGATGTATGTTTGGGATAGCGTGTCAAATAGCTGCCATCAGGGAAAGTAGTTCCGATGAACGCCATCTTTCACGTGTGTATTAGGTGTGGCTATAGTTCATGAGTTTCAGACTGGTTCTATGGAGGCCAAGAAGCTGCAAATGAAATCGTGTGACACTGAAAAACATTGTAAGTTCAGGTGACTTAACTGTAGAATTCTGTCCCTTCCATGATATGGATGACGTGCTCCTTCCTCGTTCTTCACTCAATGTTACAGATCTCTGGACTGTTCACTTCTTGTCGCAGTATGATTTGAGTAGAAAGAACTTCCTGCATCCTTTTTGTATTTGGTCATCCGGGTCTGACTGGGGGATCTGTTCAGATGGGTTGTATTTTATATTCTGGGTCTGCCCTGTGGTCTCCCCCCTTGGAACACCTCCCGTGGGCGGAATCCAGGAGAAATCTTGGTGAAATGACCAAACCACCTCATCTGACTCTTTTCATTGTGAAGGAGCAGAGATTCTACTCATTTTGTATCCAAACGTTACTTCTTTGAGTCACTACAGAAATGGGTACAATTTATGATATACATCATTAAATTGAGAGCTTTACATTAAGGCTGAGCTTTCTTCACTACGACAGAGTCCACATCACTGTAGACACGTTGCCAATCTGTATTTCTCGTGCTCCATCCTATCCATGTTCATGAACGAGACGCAGAGATACTTAAACATCCTTCCTTTTGCTCCTCATCAGGAGAAGAAAATCCATCAGACCCTGAGGTCATTGATTGGTCCATCCTCTCCAACAGTCTGCAGATTGTTGGCGTAAACTGGACCTGTGGAGTAGAAATTTGCACAGGGACCATGTTCTGTCCCCATGTCTAGGTTCCATAACGTCATTCCCACTCCATCCTCGTATGTTTCAACACCAACCGTGTTGACACGAGGGTCTGCACCATTTCACTTTTTTCTTGAATTTTTCTTTTAGATTAATAAAGTGTCTGACTGTCTGTCTGTCTGTCTGTCTGTCTGTCTGTTTGTTTCACATTAAGAGCGAATCTCTGTGCATTATACACTAAAAGTTCTAAAAATTGGTTGAGTGCTTTATAATGGAAGCTTTCACACCATGGTGGAACTTTTGTGCAGTAGAAAAAAACTCTGCTTTTTGATGACAAAACCACTTTTGCTGTGTGTGGAAATCTGTCTGTGAAACCACACACTTGACCAATGAAGTTAGTTGTTTTGTATGATGTCATAATTTCCAAACATTGTCACAACTCTGGCTGAAATATGAGTGAAAGTCTGATCATTTTGGTGTGCAGCACCCTGTTTCATATGATTCAAAGAGGCGTTTACCTACATTTACATACATACTGTACATAATATGATACATTAGGTAAATAAATGAATACCTCTGATCAGGATAACGTCATGATGTTCATATGTCAGTAAATATGTGGTGTTCTCTGATCATAATCACACACTGTTCAATCAGTCACTGTTTATTGGATATATTTTAATTGATGAATTCCAATGGTCATTGGAAGGCAGAAGTACAGTTATCTGTCATCTGCGCTGCACAATTACACTATTTCATGGCCATTTTGCCTCTATTGGCATCGTTCAATGAAAGGAGTCTTGTCAGACTGCTCTGTGACAGACATTTCCTTACATGGAGTTTGGAGGCGTTTCCCACAGACGACACGGTTGATCGTTTTCTGTAAGATACTGAAACACAACTTTTTATTTGTTTGGTGCTAATACTGAAACACAACTTTTTATTTGTTTGGTGCTAAATTGGAACGAGAGCGAAATTTAGCACAGGATGGAGTGTGTGTGGTTTTCACGTGGCAGATTGCTGTGCACATATTCAACAACTTGGTGCTGCGTTTTCATATTGCACTTGGTGTGAAACAGCATGAAGTAAGAAAAAATGTGGCGATGATGGCGATGTTTCCACACTCATTGGTTTATTTAAACACATTTTTCTTTTTCTTGTGCTCCTGCTGTGGGTCGTCCTCCTGTTGGAGGTATTTTGAGCATAAAGAGCTCCCACAGTGCAAACATGTAGATTCTATGAACTGGAATCTCTGAATTGTTCTTAAGTGTCTGTTCATGTGTATGATTGTCTTAACAAACTAGTTTACCTGACAGTAGTGTAGAAACAGTGGAACACGACTGTACAAGCTCCTGACAACCGACCAACACTGGAGGAGATAACAAGACGTTTATACTGTTTACAGCTCTGCCAGCTTTGCAAAAATGGCACTTGACACACTTAACAAACTAAGCTGACAACTTTTGAAAGAATGATGGGGACACATCAATTTAGAATAGATTCTACACGATGTTTGAGAAGTTACAAGCATGTCAAGGCGGTGTGCAGTGTGCCCAACAGATGACAACATTCAATGTAAACAGGCAATTAGGCGGTCAGCAGAGACGATTTGTGTGTGCGTGCCTATATTTTGGAGTAGAAACTGGCCTTCAGACAGGAACAGCATTGATTGGTCCCCAGAGGACTTTCAATCCGTCTCTCTCCGTGCAGCTCTCTGCTGGGGACCTGCACGTCATACCTGATTGTCGTTAGACAGGCCGTCTTACGTGTTTGTTGTCTTCACAGCTCACCTCAGTTCTCGTTAGCATGTGGCTTATTTTCACGCTGACTGTTGAGTGTTCTCAGCCCCTCCCCCACACGAAGACGATCATCCATGTTTTCTTTTCTGTCTTTCCCTTGTGTGTTCCATTGCTGTTAACCTGCGTTTGTCTCCCTGTTGTGTTTTTCTTTTTGTTTTTTCTAGATCTCTTCCTGTTTGCCCTAGCATGTTGATGTGGCGTCACAGTTCATCGTCCAGTCCTTGTCCTCTGCGCTTCTCTGATGCTTCCAATTTCACCATTGACCCTGTGTTTGACATTGATTACCTAGAAGTTTTCTTCTTCTTTTCCTACGTGTCCTCTGTGCTGTTAATCAGAGCACCAGAGAGTTGACTGCCATTGAAATCATTTGAAAGTTGTATTAGAATTCTTACAAGTCAAAAGATAATCTATTTTTCTAGAACTTACTGACATAACCACTAGATTTCATTTGGAATTAGTCTCATCTTTACACTTTTATTTTCACTTGTGTGTTGTGTCCTCCCTGTCCCCAGGGCCATGCACTGTTAAAAATGATTTCAGTGATTTATGAGTAGAGCTGTAATATTTGGAGAAAATAATGTAAGAAAAAGTCTGTGGACCCCTTGTAATGTCTTACATTTCTGCAATTTTTCCTCATTACATGTGATCTGATCTTCATTACAATCAGCAGCTGTCTGAATTAATGATGCAACAACCATTGAACTTTCATGCCTTTATTGAACATACATTGATTTACAGTCTGGACCGGTAAAATGTTATTAAAAGTATATGTAATTTTTTATTATTCCAGCGATTTTACAAAATCTGGAAATTTCCATCCAAACTAAGTCACTGACGAGTCCTTTGGAAGGAGTCCCATGGATCCATCAAGCATGTGTTGAAAGCCCAAAGCTTCAACAGAAGTAAAAAAGAAAACTGATTTTTAAAAGGCATCACCATCATTATAGCAGAACACGGTGCCACTGGATCCATTGAGCTTTTATCGAAGACCTACAGACAGACTCAGCTGTGGTCAGAGATCACCAAGCAGCTCCCGTAAAACACCTGGACAGCTTTGAATTTGTGTGGTCATCAGTAACTGTAATCCTGTCCAGGCACTGTTGTAGAGGAGCAGCTCCACACCATGCACTCCTTCCTGTTTCACGGACGCCATGAGGTTTTAGCGTTGGTAGGCGTTTTGTCCCTCACTGTCTTCGCCTGCATCATCACTGCACGATGTCCCCTTACAGGATGTCCTCGATTCCATTTATATGGAATCGAGCCTCACTCAGTACATTAACACGCACTTAAGAAGTTTGATTACACTGCAATTCAGGCAATAAAGCAGACATTTTGAAGATATAATTTGATTGTAATGAGCACAAATATGAGTACTTACTCCAAGAAACATAAGTAGATTTTAATCAGGTTTGTAAATAACTTAATCTGGTCTGGAATACGTGTGCGTTTGTCGCCTCGTGATGATGACGTCGTGTATACAGAGAGTCACGGAGTCCTGTCGATTCGTTCCATGCATACCGCTTCATCACTTTTTAGCTTTTAATTGCAGTCAGTACAAATACATACAAAGATATTGATCTGTAGATGCTTTTAGTCTGCTATTCTTCTAAACTCCGCTGAGTGTGTTTTAATGGGTTGAATGCTCATACAGACAGATTAGAGGAGAGAAAAAGACAAATTATTTTCATGAAGAACATTTAAGTCTGTCATCATCTCAAAGAATGTATTTGCTTTGTGCCTTAGGAGAAAATCAGCACACATTTGTCAAGTGACTAATGCATAAATCCACCTGTTTCGAAAGAGTTCATGGCGTTTTTCTTGCCTCTTAATAGTGTTAGTATAAAGTTAGAATATTAGGGCAATATGTCAACCAATTGGACATTTTATAATGTAGAAGAATAAAGTGAGCAGATTAGCCTGTTTACTGGGATCGGAGTAAACAGGAAGAACAAAACTGAATTCTGTTTAATTATTTGTTTTCTCATGTTCCTGTGAAACATTCATGGCGGTCTCCAAAGAAAAATGCATTCTTCTAGAAATATTGGCTAATATACCAGTCTGAGTTTTATTCTGAAAATGAAGATATTTCCTGTGGATGCCTGGCCCTCATCCTGAGACTATGCTGTGGTTTTGTTGTGTCTGTGTGGAAAGTAGCTC
>OMNV01026388.1:0-14928 GCA_900303265.1 Brotula barbata | reverse complement strand
TTGCTTCCTCCAGTTCTTCTTTTCCTACAGGGAGCCATATACTCCAAATGACATACACACAGAGATGGAAATGAATAATTGGAGAGCTTACAGCAACGTGACAGAGGGATGTTGCAAGGGATGGATGGAGAGGTGGGTGGGACGGTGACAGGAAAGGAAACTCATCAACGTTGGTGACCATTAATCCTTCACACCACCGGGTTATTCTTCAGCTCGTTCAGGGAAAGATGTGAAAGAAAACGTGACAAAGAGAGGGATGGATTGTTGGATGGATTGATAAATGAGTACATAGTGGAAGGATAAGGTGCAAGGGTAGATGAATAGATAAGTGATTTGATTAATGGCTGGATGGTTTGGATATTTAGGGTCCACAAGTCATTTGTGCTCTGGGAGGAGAAGGTCATAGATTGATAGATGGAGTCATTTCTAACAGAGTAATCTTTTATTCTTTTTTTTTCTGACCATCATGGAGCTTTTTGTCGGTTACAGTGAAACACGAAATTGTGTCTCTGTGATTGAGTGACTGACCCAGAGACACATACAAACATTCTCTGCTCCATTTGACCCAATCATCATTAGCATTTTCTTACTCAGCTTGTATAATTATTTAAATCGACTCCCTCTCTTCCGCACGTTTGCGCATAATACTCTGAACGACTGAGGCGTGACATTGCTGAGAGAGCCAAGACGCGTGGCATCGGCTCTCTATGTGAGGGTCACGTCAGCTTACGCATCCTGTCCTGTTAAATCACGATAATAGGATGATTTCTTTGCACTCAAACCTTCATTTCTCGCTGACGTTTCGTTCAGTTGATCAATATGCAGCCGGGCTTGTTTTGGTGATGAGTTTCCTCTCAGTTGCATCCCTATGCAGTGAAATATTGAATACATTTTGCGTGTTAATGGGTTTGAACAACCTTATTAATGGCTGTTCTGTGCCTATACAGCATTCAATAAATAAACAGAAGAAAAGAAAAAAAAAACAGTATATGTTCTGTTATGTAGATTTGTCAAGTACTTCTATTTTTATGAATACTATAAAGCTCACTTTGTACGTAATTATTTCATTATATGCATTTTGCAAACTTTTTTTTTTTACTGTGAGAGAGCTTTGCTCTATGGAAGAATTATGCAGATTTAACTGCAAGTTTATGCCCTTCCTTCTTTTATTCCATTATTTTCCAATGGATGAAATGGGGGTAATGTCAACGTAAATGTTAAAAGCAGATAAATCTACTATCGTAGTGCATCATGCTGCCACAATCTGCCTCTGGTCTCAACCTGCGCCTCTATCACCTGTTACCATGGCAATCTGCAAGAGGAGAGACTGTGGTGCAAGAGGAGAGGTAGACTGAAAGGGGTTTAATAGAATGACTGACAAATGAGGGATAGAAAAACATTGGTGTGTTTACGGTGGGGGTGGATGCAGACCGAGTGACGGACAGAGACTGAATAACGGCGACAGGACAAATGGTTGTTTAATGCCTATCAGCATTCAGTCTGAACCTCGCTCTGTGATAAGGTTTAGATTGTAATATTCTACCCATCAGATACTCTCCTGGCCATATTCTTTATGCCTCCACACATTTTAAACACGTTGGTTCCCATTTTAGCATGGAATATGTGCTAATCTATCGATAGAATCGTCTGTGTCTAAAGCACAATGGAGCGACTCGTGTCGATATTCCATTATGCTGTATAATGTTAGGGCTCCAGAGGACTGAGAGAGTAGGAATGGGGTGAAGTAGTGATAGAAATAAGCGAAGGAATAAGAAGAGCTCATGTAATCCTTATGGTATTCTAGTCACTGCGCTGTATAACAATATCACCAAATGGGATTTGATAGGCATATTACAAATGATTTGTCTTGCTAATATTCGCTCTAGAATAGAATGATGCCTGATTGTTTCACATCCTGTGTGTGTGTAACTGTATTTGGGAATATCAATCTCCAGCCGCTTGTCATTCTGTCCTCTTTCTTCCCGCTCGTCCTTTGTTTCTGTCAACTTGTAATTATTTTACCCACGTCCGGCTTCGTGCTTTCATAAGGTGTAACGTGGCGTTCTGGATAATGCCTTCAAACAATCTTGGCTTTCTATAAATTACCCCCCTTTTTCTCCTTCCTATACACACACACACACAATTTGTCATTTACCTCACCCATCTGTGTTTCGCTGGCTGAAATTGTATCTGGATAAATTAGATTTTCTCATGTGATGTCATCTAGTTGAAACCCTGATTGGATTTTCCTGAGGAGATTAAGCAAAGCGTATGGTAAATATGTCGTCTTACACGCGTGTGGTGGTGGAGAGAGATGAAAATGCAAAGCACGGTGAATATTCCTCATCTCATTCTAATTGAGCTGCACTTAACATTGTCTTTTTTTTTTTTTTTTTTTGCTGGAAACAGGCTCACTTAGATGCATTAATTGGTTTGAACTAATGGAAATAGAGAATCCTGTGAAATCTGCAGAAACAGAAAAATACGGATCGAAAATAACTTTAAGATCGCCATATTTTCTATTTAATGCAGATATTCAACCAGGGAAAGTGGTCGTCAGGAAACCAGTATTTGCGGAACATAATTATGTATTTATAATTTTTGGTAGCAGCTATTATTCAGCTCACACACACTCACACACTTAGCCAAAGGAGAACATTCTGTCTTCCTCTTTGTTTTGTGTCACCTTCTAATCTTCCTGTGCTCTCTCCTGCTCACAGTCCTCCTCCCACACCAGAAGGTTGTTTATAATTTCTAGCATGGTAAGCAGTGGTCACATTAGCATGAAATTGACTTGTTTAAATAGCCATAAAGCATTCATGGCTGCAGTGATGGCACTATTGCCTCTCACATGCTCTCCCCTTCATTAGAAGATATATCATCATTTATATCGTGTATTGCTGTGTGTGTGTGTGTGTGTGTGTGTGTGTCTACCAGTATGGATGCGCATTATTTCCCATCTTCTTATTGGTGTGTATGGGAAATGCATGTGCATATGTGCTTATACACACAAACACACACATGGGAATAAGTGGAAGCAGTGAAGTTAAGTGATTGTAGTCATTCAGCCAACTACTTCCAACAAATCACCCTCTCTTCCTCTGCTACCTCCGTTTCTTACTCACTCTATGAACATATACATCAATCTCCACTTTTTAATTAGCTTTGTTAAACTATTTTGTTCTCCTCGCCGCTTTGGAAGAAGAGATTATTTTCTGTCAACTCTCAGTAGAGAGAAAGAGAGAGAGAGAGATCCGCAATAATTTCTGCAACAGTGGACCCCAGACAGAGAGAGAGAGAGAGAGAAGGGTGTGTGCGTGTGTGTGCGTGTGTGTGCGTGTGTGTGGAGATGGAATTAGGAGTTTGAACCCTTAAGGGTGAGGGAGATGCAGACCATCAAGCCCGTTTCCTCTCACTTGTCCTCTCAGAAGAAAATTGACTTTTGTCTCAGTCGAGCATTAATCATGTTACAATGACTGACTCCTCTCCTGGGACACGCACATATGTATGTATGTGTCGCACGTATGTATGTATGTGTCACACACATACATACAGCATGTGGACACACGCATACCCATGCATCCCAGCAACGTAATGGCACAGTTTAAAATATTAATGATTCTTTTTTGTGTGTGACTGTCAACGTTTTTCCTCTCTTTAACAACTCACTTCATATTACTGTAGGATAACACACACTTCCAAACATCTCTAACCATGTCTACACACACACACACAAGTACAAACGGACACACAGCCACTTGTACACTCACCACATTGTTTGTGTGTGTGTGTGTGTGTGTGTGTGAGTCATTCCGTCTTGTTTCCTGAATGCTTACATGCACTCTGCTCTGCCCTGCAGACCGTGTGCGTTTGTTCGCTCCCTTTTGTTCTCTCTGAGTGCTGGGTCACCGCAGTAACTGCTATCGATGCATTTCAACAAGTTACCAGAAAATCCCAATGACATTTTGGAGGCGATTGACACGAGAGTTAGTGTAATTACGCAATGATTACTGTAAAGGTTGCTCTTTGAAGAGTGTCAGAAATGATTGATCATTGCAGATGTTTCTGTATAATTTAGATCTTGTCACTGCTCAGTGGGTGGGAATTCATTCATTCAAGCTCAGCACAAGATTTTTTTCATTTTAAGTGTCAGTAACTGAGATTGTAAGTGGTTGTCAGTCATCATAAATCCACGTTATCGGCCTTTTGTAGTGTTTGCCCTGAAAGAGGCGTTACTACAGTTAGCTAAGATATTCATAAAAGACCTCGTCACATAAAAATTATGACCTATTTCAATCTGATGATATATTATAGTTGTCATTTTTATAGTGGTAATATAATGTGTACTGCCGTGGAAAAAAACAAAACAAAAACATTGTGTAGTGATGTTGAGCTTGTCTTGCGGAATGCCCAGTTGTCTGTGCTCGTGTCGTCCTCGTCTCCGCTAACCTCAGCGTTGTCCTGCCGAGCAGACAGCCACAGGGCTACGTGATATGAGGTGTCACTATTTTCCTAAGTTAGGGCTCAATGGGCTCCTCTTATGAATAACTTCCTGGCAGCCACAGAAAATATAAAACAAAAAATAAAGATAAAAAAAAAAGCAACAACAACAACAAAACAAAAAAACAGCCAAATTAAGGAGAAGATTATTAGATGTTAACTACAGAAGCAATTTGAGGGAATTTACCTTGCTCATGGGTACATTGGCAGCACTGAATGGAAGGAGTCCGTCAGCTGAACCAAGTCAACCCCAGCATTCTGACAGCATACAGCAGGTAAACAACATTGGATTTGAGCTGTTATGTCGAGTGGCAATAACTTAATGTGATTCATCCCACTGTATCCGGTCACACTCGGTCTGGCACTCTGACTCTGCTGCAGTTAACTTGCACAGGACGTAAAACATTGCCACACCTAGAAAAAATGAATTGTAGCACATTACTGAGATCAGAATGAGCGAGTCGTGCTGAACAGATGACAGAATACTTAGACTCTAATATGGCGAGAGTGAAGGATGCTGGGGTTTTTTTTCCAGCGGTGCATTTTGCTACCTGTTGACCCCCTGTCATGCACTGTTTGAAGTATAATTATGACATTTGGAGCGAGTGCTGCAGGGATGGTAGGTGGAAATGAAGGATGAAGGAAAATAGCAGGCAGAAAACAACTCTGTGTGAAATGTTAAGCTGGATTTCTGCGTCTTTGGTGGCCCCAGGCAATTGATTCATAGGATTTCTCCAGACGTTTGTTGCCACCGCAACAGTAAAGTAATCCGTAATGTATAAACAGACTTTGCCATGCGTTTATTATATTTACATTTCTCCATTCACTTTGTTACAGAGAGCAAGGCAATGGAAAAAGGCTTTGCTCGATAGCAAAAACAGCTGTGTGTGGTGTTACCATTGAGCCTTGAACCAGTAACTGTGCATTAGAAAACACAAAACATGTAATAACTGACAAAACTAGGAAGTGGCCATGTGGCGATACAGCAACACCCTGATGGAGAGTCACAAATCCGCTTGAATAAGGGGAGAAAACTGAACCAAAAGAGACGGATACAGAGGAGGTAAGGAGTTGAAAGAACCAGAGGCTGCAGAAGAGCACACCGTAATTGAGAACTTGTGGAGAAAAGTAGGCCAGCTGAGTGTGAACAAAAAAGGGCACGAGAGTGAATGAGCAAGGGAGAGGTAAAAAATGTGGGATGACCCAGTGGGAATGAGTCACAAAGTGAGAGAGGATATAGAAAATTGCTGGAGAGGAGCACTAAATGAGATTGGAGACAAGTGAAGGGTGAAGGAAGGAGAGGTGATAGGCGGTGCAGGGAGCCTGGTGAGCTGGGAGAGAGACACCTCGCTTCATCACAATGTTTAAGACTCCAAACAGGGACGGGTTGGACCGAGTGTGATTGGCTCAGTGTGAAAGTGATGGAAATGATTGTGTGGCAATGGAAATGAGGGAAGGGAAGAAGAAAGCAAAGGAGGAAGATCATGGATGAAAATGGGAAATGAGAACAGGGGCCCAAGGAGCAGGGTGTAATGGTTTGATGATGGTTAAATCAGGACAGCATGAGGTTTTTAGGGAAAGGCGGGAAGGAGGAGGAATATGGGAAGTACAGACAAGCAGAAACGGATGACAGAAGGATGGAGAGAGATTAGATAAAAGAAAAAAATGTGTCATTCATCCAGCATCCATCCATCAAAAATAAAACAGGGATGGAAAGATTTGCATACCACATTCAACTCAGTAACTCAGTTTGTATTTATTTGCTTTCAGTTTCAAACAATCAAACAATTCACTTTAATATTAGTTAACAAACATCCAGGTCAGTAGTTATAAATGCATGTGTTATAATTCATGTAATACCTATAGTTTACGATCACTCATTCCAAAACAACAACTTTGAACAAAGACTATCATTTTATGGCTAAATATGTATTTTTATATATGGTGTGATTGTTTGCACTTTTGATTCACCATTTTAATTTTGACTATAATATTTTGTTGCACGTGGTATCAAATTGTGGTTATGGATTCTATGCTCTCCCCTTCAAATGATTCCGTAGGTTTCCATCTCCATTATCCACCAATAGTTAACAATGAATACCGACTTGTGTTGACCGTTGATGTTTTGACTAATCAATGCAATCAGGCGTAGATCCCTGAGAACCGGCAGAATGGAAACAGGACCTCAGGATGTGTTTGGGGGACTGAGAAGTGAAGGGGGTACAGAGAGGACAGAGACATTGTACTGGAAGTTCACGGGGGAATCTCTGACCGTAAGGACGAAGGAAGCTAGAGCGAAAAGAAAAAAGAAACGGAAGCATGGCAGCTAAGGTGGCGAGAGGGAAGGGCCTGAAGCTAAATAAACAACGAGGACCCGAGAGTTCCCCTGCGAGATCACGGTGAGAGAGGGGGTTAGAGTGCTGCTAGCGCCTGTAGGCCTGGAAGGATTCATGAAAAGCCAAGGAGAGTGAACGACGAGTGATACAGACGGATGCAGGGGACAGACACGGTGTGGTACAATAGGAGAAGACAACAGTGGGAGTGGGAGTCAAACTTTGTGTGTTTTGTGTGTGCACCCACGTTTTCCCCAGACATGTTTATTGGCAGTGTTCTTAAGTGTGTTTATTAACACATATGGCTCAAAATCTCTCCAAGGCAAATGTCGCGTCTATCTGAGAGGCAGAGACAATTTCTGCACCGCCTGCTTTCTCTTACTTGTCACGACATTGGAATTCCCTGCCTGCTGAATGTTTTGGGAAATGTCTCAATGTTTAGATATTTAGATGTGCTCCGAAGGGCCATCACATTCAGTAATAAAGCAATAAAGAGGACAGAATATACAGTATGAGCATTCAGTTTGTGTTACGGTGGCCTGCGTGTGTCTGTCTTTGTGTGGGTTTTAATGAGCCGTCTCAAATGACTGCAAGAGAAAACATGTAAATATGCGATAAAACAGAGCTATTTATACAGGCAAAATGTAGCAAAGTTTTCTACATGAAATCATTTCTACCAAAGCCTCTAAAATGTAAAAATTGTCATAGTTGAGTTGGAAATTTGTTTCTATGTGGGTCTGAAGAAATGAATCCAATATTAAAAGTGTTTGATTGACCTGTACGTACTGTATATGTATAAGTGTGTTTTATGTACTGCATGGTTGCGTGAATTCTGGACTCTCCAGTGATTTTGTTTTTTGTCGAGGCTCCACTATGATCCAAATAACTTCACCAATACCTGGGTGTGTGTGTGTGTGTGTGTATAGTGTGTGTGTATGTAATAAGTAAGTGCTTAGATTTAGTGCTTAGATAAGTGCTTGGATTTCATGTCACAGCTTGTTGGGGTGTCATCACAGCTACACACTGACTGACAGGGAAGAGGAGCATTTAATGTGATTGCAGTGGGATGTTTACAGTGAAAGCAAATAACAATAAAATGCATAATTCAAAATGAGCGCAAGGTTCTATAGTATGATCTCCCTATAGATGGAATGTCTGTCAGAAGCTCAGTACACTTTGGCAGCACGTTACCTGTTTTCTTCACTGTCATGGAGTTGTTTTGCAATGATAAATATGTGATTCATACCATTTGAGGCACAGATTAAGGCAGACAGGATGTGTGTATATAGTAAAAAGAAAGAAGAAGAGAAGCACTGGGGGGGAATGAGATGTAGACGTTGTTATGTAGTTAAATGATTATGAGCCGACCAGCCAAATTCATTAGGAAGAAAAAGAAGCTCTATTGAGTCCTATCTGCTGTCTCTGCTCCCTGCTGCTGCTCTAATAACTCTGTCATTCCACGATTCTGTCCCACTTTTTCTTTTTAATTACCCTCAATCTGGCCCCTGCTCTTCTTTGGTTTCCTCAAGGCCGTGTCTTCTTAAATCGAAACACAAACATCAACCCATCATATCCTCTTGATTGTTACGTGTGATCATACATTGATCCATATAAAAGTCCTGACATAAGTCAATAAAAATCCTGACCCAAATGGTCTGCAGTTATATAGCGCGGCACCTAAGCCATGCCGCCACCTGACCCAGAAATTCCATCCAGAGGGAAGCCAGGATGAGGTCATAGCATCCGGCTGAGATGTGGTGGGATGAAATCTTGGTAGCTGTGAGGCCGATGCATGTGAGGGCCTTCTGAGGTGGCGCTGGTTCAGGTCAGCACAGGTGGTCCTGGATGGGAGCCAAACAAAAAGACAGAGTCTTAAACAACTTGGGGGACAAGCCCCAGCACTCACAAGTATAGGGGGACCCGAGGGACAACATTAGTAAAATGTGTGCGCAGAAGTGGAAAGGGACTAGAGGTGAGCTAGAGCCTGAGCTAGTGCTGGGCTACAGAGACGGTGATTACTTCCTGTATCAATGTGAATAAGTAGGTTTTAACCAAGATTTTAGAATAGTGCGATTGTCGTCCTCTTTGATATTTGCCGGGAATTATGGGTTTGGTGACGTGTAAAGGAGCCAGGCCATGCAGTATCTTACAAGTAAGGAGTGAGACCCTAAAATCTGTCCTGGCGCTGATAGGAAGCCAACGTAGAGAAGAGAGGATTAGAGTGATGCGCTCCGATTTGTGGGTTTTGGTGAGGATTCCAGCTCCATTTTTTTTTGAACAAGCTGCCATTTTTGTCAGGGCTGTGGAACCTGAACCGGAGAGAAGCACACAGCAGTTGTCACGTCATGAGGTAACGAGCGAATGAATTAGAGTTTCGCCGTCTGCCATAACGAGTAACAGACTGATTTTGGCTGTATTTCGGAGGTGAAAGTATGCGATCCTGGTAATATGAATGTGATGGTTGAAAATCAGGTCTACATTAGAAGCGATGCCTGTGTTTTTGACACTTGTAGGATGTCTTTTGGGACAGTTATCATAAGTCATTCTCGAAAGACAATCTTTGTTTCTTAGCGTCTATGATTAACATTTCAGTTTCTCTTTTTTCTTTTTTTTTTAATGCAGCTCATACATCCCCAGACTGTGATGGAAAGCAGCGATTACGTTCCCAGACGTTGATAGAGAGAACCGATGCATGAAAACATATATAATTATATGGTGCTCACAGCGATAAAAGCTATTTTAATTTTTATGCCATCATAATTAAAAGGCTACTGATAAAAGTTAAGCACTGATGCATTCAAACAAATAAATACCCACACACATACAGTATGCAAGTAAATGCATACTTCAAAAGATACGTCAAATGCACGTGCGCTCAAAGCAAAACATGCACGTGCACACACACATCTGGGTACATCCAATCTCCCTTTGCATCTCAGTGCAGTAATGTGTGGCGGAGTTTTTGTCTTTTAATTAAAGCTCATGTGTTTTCTCCGATAAGATACCCAATCAAGTGAGGAGTTTCCGTATTGTTGGGATTCAGATCATGCATTAACAGACCGCAAAGATGGAGATTGTAGCAACATGTGGAGAGGCATGAAAGGCAAAAAAGAACAGGAGAGAAGAGAGAAAGACGAGGTTGGGGAAATAAAATGAACGTAGTGAGGGTGAAGGGTGCAACAAAATCCACAACAAACAACAAGCCGAGGCAGATACTGAAATGGAAAAGAAGCTTTCATTTCAAGATATGCAGGTGTTTCATCTACATTTGTAGTTGAAAGCTAATGCTGACCACGGGTTGTCTTATGGACATTCCTGACTGAATGAGCAGAATTGTCGTGACATGAAGCTCATTAACTCAGTGAACGTAATTTAAAACACCAGCAGCTCCTGATGACTTTATTTGCTTGTGTTCACCATTGTCTCATTTGTGGGGATTTCTTCCCATCAGTCGTGTCCATGCAGTGTGTGTGTGTGTGTGTGTGTGTGTGTGTGTGTGTGTGTGTGTGTGTGTGCTAGGACTACCAACGAGTCTGTTGTCTTTAATACGTTTGGTTGAAAGGTCTCATTGACCTATTGCAAACTGACATAGAAAGGTCAGGAGTGTGTATGTCTACAAGCAAACACCAAGCACATACGATATGTCTCCTCTCCTCTCCTCTCCTCTCCTCTGTGTGTTTGGGAGGCATAAATCACATTAGGGCATCACGTTCTGAGGAGAAACAAGAGGAAATGAGGTTAAAAGGTTGAAGAGAAACCAGGAGAAGGAAAGACGAAATGCTAAAAAGAAAAAGAAAAAAGTTGACAGTGTGAGGACAAAAAGGAATAGGAAATTGTGAAACGGCAGAATCAAAGCCCAAACACGTCACGTTGCACTGCAGGCCCAGCTCTCATTTTTCATCTGTTTCAATAAATGAACACTTTGATACAATACACACACTCTGTTTGTTGATGTTTTGATGTCAGAATGCTCAGGAACAATGCCTTTCTTTGTGCACTAGGCGCTGTGTATATCACAGAGCAAGTGCAATTCCTGAAGAAACAGAATCCTTTGTTTGCTGCGATCCGAGCACATGCAGTCTTGGCTGTATTTGCTGATAAAAAATCTGAACATATGTCGGGATTGATTGCTGGCCAGCAAACACAGCATAGGTTTTTCTATGCACCTATTTGTTCTTGTAATAGGCCAAGCCAGAGCAATCAAACAATCACAGGAGATCAATATCATGGTTTAGTTTCCACGGAGGTTAGTGTTATTTTAAACTTATTTTTTTAACTAAAGGTTTGACCGAAGCAGCAGCACACAGAATGAAGTTTTAGGACGCATAAAGCGATCCTTCTTTTACTGACGGCCTGACAGGCTCCTGCGATGTTAGATTTTCTTCCTTTTTTTAGAAATAAGATTTTAGAAATCTGCCTTATAACAACCAAAGCTGAGGAGATTTTAGCTGGGCCCAACCACCGCTCACCACACATGTGCATCCACAGCCGCAGGAAGACATTAACACGGAACATGTCACAATGTGTTAACATTGACTGATTAGCTGGGAAAATATTTCAACTATTCAGTGCACTGCTCCTAATTAGCATAAAGCTGAAAATGTGTTTATTACTGAACACGGCTTCAAGATAAAACGATGGTTTAAAGATGTGTTCGGTGACTCGGAGATGACACGTTTTTTAACTCCCGAGTGAAAGACAGAAAGACAAGCTCATATGAGGTTAGATGAAAGACACGGAGAGACAAATCGATAAATACTGGCTCCGAAAGTGATGATGTCATAAATTCAGTGCCTCCGGCTCCGCCCGTCAGTGGTCTGCATTCATTTGGAATCAAAGAATTAATCAACAATGTGATTGCTAAGGTTATTAGAGTTAAGTTAATCTGAAAATTTAAGTAAAACAGAAATTCAATTTCATTTTTTTTTTACATTTTTTTGTGTAGCGTCATCATTAGATAAAATTATATTCCAGCAAAAGCGTCAGAGAATGGATATCCTCTATGAAAACAAATGCAGGAAATGCCTGCATTTAGAAATCAATTTTTGATTCTAATAGCTAATATTTTGAATTGGCCACAAATATAGAAGTTTTCAGATACCATGTAGATACAAAATCTTATTTGACTCAAAAGAGTATGTACAACAACAACTAAACAAACAAACAAATAAGTAAACATGGACAGGACGTGCAATATCATTTTTAGAGGATTGCTTTCCTAAGTCAAAAATTATTGAGATCTTGAGAAAACCGGGGGTTGTTTTAAATGAATAAATGAACTTTTCTATTTCTTTATCTCCACTGTTTCTCCTGACTTCCAACTTTTTTTTCTGCGTTTACTTTTACACTCATTTAATCATTTGCAGCTGTGCCTATTATAGACCTTGCAATCAAAATGCCATCGCCATGGAAACACAGCTCTCACTCACTCACTCACTCACTCCTTTTTCCCAGTTTCCAGTCATTCTCCATCTCCCTCTTCACACACTCATACTTGGATGCAGATGACCAATTGTGGTAGAATAGTATGACCTCTGAGGTGCTCCAACGATAAACATGCGTCACGCTGGCCGATGAGGAGATTTTCATATATTTGGATGTCAGTTCAGGAGAGAGATACATAAACAAAACCCTGAAGACACTTTACACACACAGCCATGATGATGATATGACTGTACGTTTGATGTTTTGTTTAAGATCGTACCCCGCGATAAAAGCTGTATTTGTATACCGGCTCTGAGTACTCTTACTGCAATTAACAAAGCAGGATGGAAAACCTGGAAAGCATTCATGTACGAAAAGAATCAGCTGTTAGTCAGCGGCCATGTGCACCGTGTAATTATTCTGAAAGCAGGATTTCCTCAGTAGACATGATAACAGTAAAGTAGTTTTTGGTTACCGTTATGTCAGATGAATGATAACGCTGGAAAACCACTCTGCCTATCTGGCATTATTGCTTATTAGACACTAATTTGCCTCTGCATAAACAACACACAGCGTATTCACTATCCTAGTTTTCTGTGAACTTACTTTAAAGAACAGATGAAGTTGTAAGTGATGACTTTGTGTTTAGTCGGAGCTTAAGATCTTAGCGCAAACAACAAAAGCGACAAAATCCGACTCCGTGGCATTTCTCTGTCTCTCCACCTCTGCACGTCTCCTCTCCGCCATCCGTGCAAACAACACAATCTCACAACATTAAATTACACAAACGACTGTGATAACTCGGCCTCGCGTTCTAGTTGTAGTGCAGAAAGAAAGCTTCAAACTGTGTGCTGGCTTTTTCATCTGCTATCAGTCTAATTTGCCTAATCTTCATGGTACTTCAGAAACTGTGGAAATCCAAAAACTAATTCGCTGAAGGATCCTCATATTCTCGAGATAATTTCTGGCTTTGACTCGCCGAGGTTAATGTTGCTGGGACTATTTGGGTGGAAAACTTTATCTGGTAGAGGGAATAATGCAGTGACAGACAGATGACAATTCAGACTGAGTGGCGCTCACATTGCTGACATGCTTGAATTGTCCTAAATGTTCCAATTTGAAATGTTTCTGCTCTCCTCTATGACTTCCTCTGGCCTTGCGTGTCTGTTGTTGTCTCAGACTGCTGCCTCCTTCATAGAGTTTTACTAGCGTGTACTCGTAACCTCCCTCCTCTTTATCTGCCGTTTCCCACACCAGATCACAGTGCTTCATTGCGTAACGATTTTTGTTGATGCTATGCCATATTAGCTTAATATTAAGTTATTGTGCTGGGAGCATTTTTGCCTACTTGTGATGTTTTGGACAAGGGCTGTCCTATTAACATGAGCTTCCTGCCTTGATGTCTACAGCTCAAAGAGAAAACTTGTTTTTCTGCTGTCACATTCAGAAAACAACACATGGGCTTAAAATTCATGCCAGCCAGCGGAAGCTTAAAATGTTAGTCTGACAAGGAAGAGAGTGAAATGATTCAGCAACTAAAGAGATCCATTTGTGGCCCTAACAAATTGTGGCAGGTTAGAAAGTGGCTTTTGTAGGAAGAACACATATACACACAATGAAAGCCTATGTGTGGTAGAAGGAACTGGAACATAAAGGCCCTTGCTTTTGAGTCTAAAGAAAAGGAAATACCTACTGTAAGAATTCAGTTCTGTCTGTTGACTTGATAGTTTCGCATGGATAGCCAAGCCCATAGTTTATTAGATGTCAGGCTAATTAAAGTTTTCTTTTCTTGTCTGTCTGTTTTTCTTTCACCATTGGACTCCATTGTAATCATCATTGCATGAAACCTTTTCAGTCTTACACCTGGCGAGTACTGATTACTGCATGAAAGCGACTGTCAGGCACTTTAGTAAAAAATAATTTACTGATTATAGTTACAGACAATACCTCTGCCAAGGCCAAACAAGCCGAGACAAAACGTCTATTTCTAAAGTACTCGTAATAAGAGAGACGACTGTAATAAACATTCCATCCCTGTGTATCCATCTGTCTGTTAAAGGTAAATTAAACATTTCCATGGCACTGGAAAAAATATAGTTGTTTTTAAAGTTGTTTTCTAGGCCAAGCTCCACCTTTTCATCAAGTTGAATTCACATGATTTCCCAACTTTTACAGGAAATCGAATATTTTGAATGTTGTTTTTCATCAGTTGTCACTGGTACACCTTGTACATCGACACAGAAAACCAGTTCTCCTTAAATTAGGGCACTTTAATTGTGTGTGCATTTCGCGTGTGTGACAGCGTGCACATGTACTTCAAAATATGTGCTGCCAAATGACAAATCACTCGCTGTTTGTTTGCCTGCCCTCCCTCCTACGCCACAACACACTTAGATGTACTGAATTGAATATTTTTTTCAAAAACAACAACAACAAAAAAAAAACATGCGCCCTCACAAACATGCCAGCAGCACAGATAAGAAACTGTTCAGTCACAAAGCCTGTGTCTGAGCGGCTGCCAGCTCGCTTAAATTGGATCATGGTGTCTTCGATGGGACTAGATATACAAGTATCAAAGAGATTGAAGAGCTGACAGCCAGCCAAATTACAGCATTAAACCTTAGCATCTGTCTGGTTTCTACATAGAGTCGGGCAGGAGAGGGGAGTGAGT
>OMNV01026386.1:0-14884 GCA_900303265.1 Brotula barbata | reverse complement strand
GAGATTAGCAAAGCTTCGAGATTGAAAAAAGATGAATAACTACACGAAACTGCCGAGCTCTTTTCTCTCTCGGTGTATTTCCAAAAACCTTTCCGTGTTGATTAGAACTCATAATGCCTCATAATTCGAATAACAAAGCCGGCAGTCCGCCGCATTACCCGACGGCGTGTTTATGTTGTGGCTGTCATAACATCATTTATTCTCATTTTCAAAATTTGACCGTAATGATCTGTTACGACCACAATGCCGCGTCACCTTTCTGCCGTCGCCACGATGCGCGTGTGTGTGTGTTTTGGTGTGTGTAAAACTGAGCCGATATTTAATTTTCCGGGGCGAGGGAACAAACAAATTCATCCGGCGAGCAGCAGCAGCAGCAGCAGCAAGAGGAGCGATATGAAAACCGCTCGTCTCTCACATACAGATTTGTGAGATTGTTTGGGGGATTTTTGCCGAGTTTTTCCACCGGCATCAACGCGTCGCCTGTTGAATAATTCCCCATTTGTCATCCACAGCGGAGCACCGGGCCTGTTTACCCATTTGTGAGTTCCCTGCTTGTTTGTTAATCAAGCGAGACACCGGCACGCGCCGACCAGCAGAAGTCTGGTACGTCGGCTCTGCTGTAATCAACTGTTGGTCTCTGGTTATCTGTCTGCGTGCATACAGGTAGAGAAAATGAAAGGCATTGTGGGAGATAAATGAAAGGAAACGACCACAGTTATACATGAAGGAGCATGGAGGCGTGATCGCCAAGTCTTGTTGTTGTTGATGTATATGGGAAAACAGTAGTTTGCATGGAGAGGATGGGATTTACTCTATCCTCTCTCTCTCTCTCTCTGTGTATGTGTGTGTGTGTGTGTGTGCAGGGGGGGACCTCAGGAACAGTCTCCCCCCCAAGCCTTCATGCAACATTGATTGCTTCTATTGATTGTGTCTGTCCTTCAACACCAGGGGGACGACACACACACCAACACACAAAGACGCACACACACACGCGCGTCAGAACACAACCTGAGCCACGTTGGAGGCTCGTACAAACCAAACAAATGGAGCTAAAGCTCTCCTCTCTGTCTGCCTCTGTCCCTCCCTCATTCCTCCGCCGGGTAACAATGCGGAGCGAGGTCATGGAACAAAGAGTCATGGCTTCCTCGGTTGAATTTGTGTGGGGACAAGGTGGAAATCTCTTCACTTTCAATTGCCTAAGCCGTCAGCCTGTTTCCCAACAATGAAAAGCGAGGGGATGACCTTGTAAGGCCACCGAGCAGGAGAGAAGACATTAATATTTCATTCTTACGGGGCGTCCTCTGCTCCTTTTTTCTGTCTGTCTCCGCTCGAGGGGATAAACTGTGACTGAGGAGTGGCTCAGACAAACACAGGCTGGACCAAAGACTTGTGCATATGTCTGTGGGTGAGCTTAGATCAAATAAAAAACACTGTGTGTGTGTGTGTGGTCATATGTGCATGTAAATAACAGATGAGTTTGTGCCCACACGGTTGAAGAAACACCACAATAGCCGCTGTCCTGTAACCGTGCCGTCTCCAAACGAGGTGATTTTCATGTTTTAGACCCACTGAGATAGGACAAATTCTACTTTTTGGGTGTTTTCCCTCATTTTTTGTAGCGTACAGAAAAGCATCCAGCCCTGACCCCTGACCTAAGTTTTGTTTTGGATTTTTTTTTTCTCTTCTCCTGTAATTTATTGACGGGAACATGCAACATATGTTATCTTACACGCCTACACACCAGATTAGACGCAAGTATGACCCGAGCATCTGTGTTTCCCTGTGTGTGGGAGGTGCTGTTTCAGGGCTGAGGCAGCCGGCCAATCAGGGCGCAGCATGCTCGTGAGTGGGCGGGGGTTGTTTTCGTTCAGTGTGCATGTACTGCAATGCAGCAGCGTCAATAAGTTGCTGCGTTTGCCACTCAGAGCGGATTGGTACAAACATTTTTTGTGATGAGTGTAACACGTAACTGATCATAATATCTGGAAAAAACGGCCCTGAAATAAAAAGAATAACAGAGTCCATTTTTTTAACATTTGGATTTTTTTTTTGAAAATATTTTGACTTTGTTTTTTTTGCTCTGGTAAAAAATTGTGACTTCTTTATGAATATATAGCCACTTTATTGATGATGCTTAAAAGTTTTCCACTTAATACTCCATTTGTTTACTTGTTCATGACACAGTCCTTCTGACAGTTTATGCTAACAGCTAATGTCAACAATAATCCCTGACACTCTCGTAACGTGTGGGTTTTGTTTGTTTCTTAAAATATTACAGCTTTTTTCTCATAAACTATCTCTTTATTTATGACAAAAGTGGCCCAAATGCTTCATTGTAAAAATAAAAACAAGTAAATACTTGTAAAGGTTTCAAAATAGAATCCTAATCTCAATCAATCTCAATAATATCTATGTACTTAGCAATGTATGAATAATAACTATACAACAATAATAAAATAAACAAAGCTGCTTACAGAGGAAAATTAGTGTCTTTAAACGATGTATTCTAATTTATAAAACATTGAATTGTAAAATATGCACCTGAAATATGCTAATATTTCCCCTCGGTGAAAATGGAAGTGATTTGTCCTAATGTATTGTCTGTGTTCAGCACTGGTGCACATGTTCATACGCACGTCAGCACATTGCATACATGCACACACACACACAGCGGCCATGATATACACAGGGCTGTCGTTTGTGTTATTTAATTACAAAAAAAGGGGTTGTAATTTTATTTAATTGAAATTAAAGCCACATCTCTGCCAAATTACCGCCCTCCAAAATGCTCTGAGGGCCTGTTGGAGATGTATGGCAACACACTACGTGCATGTCACAAAATGACCTTTGGGAAAGAATTAGATTTAACATCCCGGTTAGAAATTAGCATATCCAGATGTAGCCCGGTTGATTTGATTTCATTGGCTTAATTGGATCTCATCTGCTATGCGGCGGGCGCCGTAAAAGCGACGGTGCGGACTCCACGGCGGCTGCACGCGGACCGCCGTGATATTAAAACAATAAAAGCGGGGGAATGTTAATGAAGAGAACAGTTGTCACATGGCGGCATGCTTACCAATTATAAAGCAGTGTGTGATGTGACAAGTGTGATGAAGCGGCTCCGGAATTGTAATTCCTTTATTTTGACACTGGAAGAGTGGTGGCAGATTGGTGGGCGATTTGAAGTGTTCTAATTTTTGGCTGGTGTGGGACGTGCAGCGCTGTCATCTGATCGCATGCAGACATGCAGCTCCGTGCTCGGTACAGATGCAGCGCTCGCACAACGCCAAGAATGAAACTGTCAACACATATGTAGGTCTAAAGGGGAACGTTGGCAATGATGTTCAGTGGAATGCGGTCATGCCGTGTTAGTGCCTGGATGGATACGTCAGGCAGTAATACTTCTAATACTGTATCTGTACTGTGTGTTCATACTTTTTCCACACCAGAAATACATAAGAGAAATATTTTAATATTTTAACAGCTTTAAGCATTAAAATGACGTCATTAAGTCACCGTCCACCTCCGAATGACCACCAGGGAGCCGCGGACCACCAGTTGAAAACCCCTGCATAGACTACAGCCCACACCCACTCACAAAGTGTTAAAGCAAGCCAGAAATTTAGGACCAAAATCTCACAAACTGACTCGCGTTGACTGCACATTCTGACGTGCGTCAAATTGGAAGCGGGTCCCTTTACATATGATTATTATTCTCATTTGCATATTCTTATACAGATAACATTGAGAACTTGTAATAATCTCATCACACTGGGAGATTTGGATGCCTGGCAATGGAAAATAACAAAATCTTGGTTATGACTCCATTAGATTCATGTTTCTTGTGATGAGTCTATAGATTATGTGCCATACACACAATACATCCTTTCTATTGATATTCTATAGATAAATAGCTCTTATCGTCCTCTCTCTCTCTCTTTCACACACACACACACACACACACTGTATCTCCCTGTGGAAGCTGAGGTACACCGTTCTCCACTTCCCGGCCCAGCAGGTTTCTTTTCATTTACTTCCTTTGAGCGTGACTAAAATCCAGCGGTCATCAGCCTGTGGAGCCTCCTTCCAATCATTACCATGATAATATCGGCAAAATAGTCTTTTGTAGCAGAAAGTGGAGCGCCACGCAGCGGGGCACGCGGGGATAAGGCCAGGAGAGGTCTTCCTCGTACCCACGCCCAGAGAGTTCTTGACCCAGGAGCACTGTTGTTTTTAATTCCAGATGATTTCCTCCTGTTTGGCCAGAGTCAAAATAAGGACACGCTGATGGAGATAGCAACCCCTGCGAGCCTCATTACCCCTCTCCAGCTGCTGGGTTGACATTTTGCACTTTATCCAACCCCCAGTGTCCCTTCGAACTGCTATCACTCCCAATACACTTCAAACAGACAGCAGTAATTTAGTCCAATCCGCGGCCGTCTGATGCCTCCTGGTGCACCCCCTTCCAACACAGACATCAATAAGACGCCTATGTGTGTATGTGTGTGTGTGTGTGTGTGTGTGTGTCCGTGTCAGCTTGTATATTTGTTTTCTTTACTTTTACCACCCACTTGCATCACTGCCACCAATATGAACAAAGAGAAAGTCTTCCATTAGTGAAATTGGCCAATTCGGCGGCTGCGGGCGGCTTTATTCGAGTGGCTTTTCATGAATAACAAATTAGCTGTTACCTGGTGACAGCAGGTCCAACAAGTAGGTCCGTCTATTGTGCAAAAGACAATCGACAATTCAGCATGAGGTGACATTTTCTCTTTGACTTTAGAGAGTCGTTAGAGCATTTGATGTGCCACGCGTCTCTTCTGATGCCGGATTTCAATTAATTAGTGACGACAGACGTCGTTCATAGCCAGAGGTGCCTCATTAAGAACACGCTTTACTGCTTTATGAACACTCAAGCCCGTCACGACCTCCTTTAACTGACCCCAAAACTGTCTGAGTGCGATAACGGAACGTCTCAGCAAAACAGCACTTTTTCTAAAAACGCACAGCGGCAGTAAAAACTACACAACATGTCAGCTATAATATTACCATGAATAAGGTGCAAATATTCATTGGCTTTAAGATACGATACGATACAATATGATACGACATGATACAAGTACAATACGATACGATACGATATGATACGATACGATACAATAAAACATGATTCGATACGATACAATATGATACGATATGATACAAGTACAATACGATACGATACGATACGATACAATAAAACATGATTCGATACGATACAATATTATACGATACGATATGATACAATATGATACAATACAAGTACGATACGATACAATATGATACGATACAATACGATACGATACGATATGATAAAATACAATATGATAAGATGTGATGTAATACGGTACTATACGATATGATACGATACGATACGATACAATACAATATGATACGATACGATATGATAAAATACAATATGATAAGATGTGATGTAATACGATACGATACGATATGATAAGATGTGATGTAATATGATATCATACGATACAAATCGATACAATATGATGCAATACAATATGATATCCCTTTATTGATCCATTGCAGGAAAGTTTGGTGTAGCAGCAACCAAAACATCATGAACCCAACAGGATATAATAAAAAAGAAAAAATAACTTAGAGTAGAGATTAAAAAATATAGAAAGCTAGAAATGATATACATATATGGGTATGTACAAAGGGATATGAATATACATAAATATAAAGTATACGTAAATGTACTTTATATATGGTGCTCAGAAGGAGTCAGGTCATTGTCAGAGACGTACTGTTGGGGCCCCAGAGGCTCAGTTGGAAGAGTGCGTTCCACATACTGCAGCAGCACAGGTTCGATTCCGATTAGTTCCTTTTGCTACATGTCCTGCCCTGTATGTCTCTCTGTTGTCTCTCATAATAAAGCATAAATGGCAAAAAATAATAAAGAAAATGTACTGTGACGTGTTTGCATTGGTCTGAATTAGTAGATGGGATGTTTCTTTGGTGGCATTTAGCCATTTTAGGCTTTCAGAAATAAATCAATAAACCTCCGAGAAACACAATTGTCCCTGGAAGGGGAGCAAGAGAACTAAAATAGGAAGAAATGAGCTTTACCTCCAGAGTTAAATAACATGGAACAAGCTTCCAACACAAGATTCATCAATTCAAATCAAACCAAATCAAATAAACTATATTGTCCTGAAGGACATTTGTCTTAGGGTGAAGGTGCAGTGATATAGGGCATAAAATGATTTCACATAATAAAACCAAACCCTAAAAACAATGTAAGAAGAGATTGCACCTGAGTCAGATAAACGAAGTGAAACATAGTTCACTCAGTACAAAAATAAAATCTTTACTAAGAAATAATTTGATCAAATCTGTGATAAAATCCTCTGAATGTGTTACTTCTCCGACGGCTGATCGGGAGAGTGCATGCACGGGCCCACAGGAACACGCTGAACTCCCTGAGATGCGTCAGGTCAGCCCGACTTGTTGCAAAAGCCTCCGTCTGATTATTACATTATTAGATTTTATGAAAAATATTGGTTTTCAGGCTATTTATGTCCAAACTAGACCACTGATAGTTATTTTTTTGTGTAAATTTGTATTATGCTGCAGATGTTCTAGTCAAGTCTGTAGGTCTTTGAATGCACCACCACGGATCCACGTTGCTGTTGTTGGACGTGACGCACGCGACGCTAACGTTAAACACAAGTTGTGCATTTCCAAACACAGCAGTGTTGGGCAACTGAGTTTCCTTACATCACCTGCACAGTGCATCTCCACATCATTCTCTGATGTGACAAGATGTCCAGATGTTTCTGTAGGACGGCAATTCATGGAAACGACAGATGTTTCAGAAATAAAGGAAAGTCGTCGCTTCACGCTGTATTCCTTTTCAAACGGATCTCGTTAGTTGATGCCAAAGGAGGGAAACGTAGGCGTTTGACCCAAGAGATGTACAGTGTGTTTCTTCATACTCTCTGCTGCCAATAAATGTATTTTTGAATCTACTTTGTGTGATTTTCTGCGAATCGTCTATCGAACAGAATCTAGTGCAATTTTTGATCACGTTCATTCGTTTTTAGGTTACTATGTTTATTCTTAAAACGTTTTTTGTTTTTTTTTTCGCTCCGGTGATTCTGTTCAAAAAGCTTCGACCTTTCCACAACTCTCCTTTCGCCGAAATGCGCAGGAGGCATTAACCATTCGATCTCCTTCAAACAAAGCACAATCACAGCCTGCAGGGAGCCTCGCTCTGTATTTATGGCTGGGGCTCTGTGCTTCATTTCAATTCAATGCAGCTCTGATAAGCAAGTCTTGATAGCCGGGTTATTGCATTCTCCACTTTTTCCCCCTAAAGCGGGCTCTCAGGGTGACAGATAACAAAAATAACACAACAGAATCTTCAATTGTTTCATTCAGCACACAATAATGACAAAAACCCGCTGTGTGAAATGACAGACATGATGAATGCAGTCACGGCAGAATTTCTTACATCATTTAAACGTTATTATTCACACAGTTTGCTCATCTTCTTTGCCAAATCTATGATCTATTGTGTTGGTATTTGATTAGTTTAGTGAGACACAGCGACTGGTCTTCTGGTGTTCATCCATTAAGGGTTGGATTACCACCTCTGTCCTCTGCCCGCATATTTTCTGGATCCGAGTGAGTCCCAGAGAGAGTGCCATCATCTCCATCAGTAACACTAGAGCTGAGACTTCAGTCGTCCCTGCCAATCACAACTAATGTATTCACATAAGAATCGATCCTGGCTCACCTCCCTTGATCCACCGTAGCGGTCTGCCAGAGACAACAACACAATCTGAAGTCTGAAACTGAAGATTCTTTAATTGATAGTGAAATGTAAAACTCCAGACAGGGTCTAATTTATCGCTCTGTGTGCTGTAACTACCTGATCTCCATTCAACCTCGCCTCCGTCCTGCCCAACAGAACTCCCGATTGGTTGTCCTGTGTGTGAGTCTGCTCTGTTACTATGGTGACCACCGGCCCATCATCCAGAGGTGACACGTTGGAAAAGCACGGGGAAGACGAAACAGGTGACAAACAACCTGCTGTCTTTAATGAGGGGGTGGGGAGGAGGAGAGGAGGCGAGGGGAGAACCAAGGAGCTTGATTGATTACCACACAGAAGGATCAATCTCCATGATCAACTCCTGGATAATCAGGCGGTCGTCATGCTGGTGGGTGAGTGTCAGAAACACGGTCATAAAGCAACAGGAGAAGACCACGTGAAGGTGCATTAATGACATCCCATCATCCCACGAGAGACAAAAATAATGAGGACAAAACATCACACAAGTTTGTCATAAGTCCTGCATTCGAAAAGGCACCTCAGAAAAAACATAGAGCAGTAAACAACAAAGTACCAAAGGAGGATACAAACTAAATATATACTGTATGTAACAAATATAAAAGAAAAAGTTCCACCCTACAGGATCTCACCTGGAAGGAGAGGAAGGAAATAAGGAAAGGACTGAGGAAGAGCAGATGACAGCCAAGACGAAAGAAGGAAATGGAGAATGGGAGAAATGGGAAATAAACAAGATAAACGATGAAAAGAAGCTAAGAAACTGGAAGAAAATACATTAAATGAATAGAATTGATAGAGTTAGGAAGAAAGAAAGAAAGAAAGAAAGAAAGAAAGAAAGAAAGAGAGGGAGGGAGGGAGGAAGGAAGGAAGAAGAAGGAAGAAAGACAGAAAGAAAGAAAGAAAGAAAGAAAGAAAGAAAGACAGAAAGAAAGAAAGAAGAAAGAAAGAAAGAAGGAAAGAAAGAGAGGGAGGGAGGGAGGAAGGAAGGAAGAAGAAGGAAGAAGAAGGAAGAAAGAAAGACAGACAGACAGAAAGAAAGAAAGAAAGACAGAAAGAAAGAAAGAAGAAAGAAAGAAAGAAAGAAAGAAAGAAAGAAAGACAGAAAGAAAGACAGACAGACAGACAGACAGACAGAAAGAAAGAAAGAAAGAAGGGAGGGAGGATGGAGAAAGATTTGTAAGCAAGAAAAGAGGAAGTAAAAAGTGTAAATCCCTTGAAAAAATGGCCGTTGTTTCTTTTATTCTGGGTTATTTTCGTGTCTTTTTGAGTCCGGCCTGTGGCTCCATTAACTTCTTATCTAATCTCATCATCACCTCTCCAATCCCTCCCACAGATTAAACACAACATCTGAGGGCCGGGACCACCTGGGCCATCTCACACAAAGGGACATGATTCAGACTCTTCAGTGCCGGGATGAGATTCATACTAAACGGAGGAAATCACTCATCAGGGCCGAGATGGTGTGAAACCACATGGAATCCTTTACGTTTGGTCCTGCATGTAGCGGTTATAACGCGCTACGACTCGAGAGCTCTTGTTCTATGTCGCCGAGTGACTCAATGGAATTACGATTCATTTCCTGACTTAAATGGAAATGAAACCAGATTGACCTCTGCCCAGCCATAACCGGGACCCAGACAGCAACGCAGAGAAGGGACGTCTGAAAAATGGAGTGTGTGTGTATGTGTGTGCCTGCGTGTGTGTGTGTGTGTGTGTGTGGGGGGGGGGGGGGGGGTTGACCCCTGTTTGCACCGGGCCGTGTCGTATACGTAAATCGGCGGGTGTTGTCAGAGGAGGCCTGCGGTTTCCTTGAAAGCCGTCGGAGCGCGGTGGATCCCGGCCAGATGGAGGAACACATGGCCGCATCTTTGTCATTCAGATGCAGCGCGTGCCGCGTCGCTCTTAATAAAGCACAAGTGCATCCCTTCTAAAGCTTTAAAGAGGCGAAATGGAAATGTGGTGTGTGTGATCATCTGTTACTGGCAGAGTTGGGATTTATTTCGTCGGTCGACTTTATGATCTTCCTGTTTTTTTCTGGAACAAACAGGAAGACTTTTAATGCTAGTTTTGTTGTTGTTGTGCGAATCCGCCCATATTTTTATTTTATGTTATACCACTGTGCATTAGGGCCACTATGGGTAAAAAAAGAAAAATATGGAGCGTGTTTGTCTGAGATTATACAATTTACGGGATATAATTAAACTCTGTCACTCATACACACACAAATTCACAACTTTATGAGAATCATAGAGAACATCTGACTTTTTTCTCACTAATTTGTGAGTATAATCTATAATCTCAGGGGCTCCGTATTTCTTTTTTCCTGACCTACAGTGTCCCCGGTACGCCGTCCTACATTTAGGACTGAACTATGTCACCTGTTTTGTAAGTCGTCCTCACGATAACGACCTATGAACGAATCATCCTTTACAATAAAACCTCCAAACTTCCAACAGGAAATGTTTTCTTTCCTGATTACAGATCTTATCTCACAGACAGTCCTACCTGATGTGTATGAATTCCTTTTCAAAAAAAGACACCCAACCTGCAGGGGACCGGATCGGAATGACGGTCGAGCCAAAAAACCCACAATGCAGAAAGATTTGGCACCCATGAAAGAGCGGCGTCGGTTTCCACTTCCAAACATCACCCTGCGATTCATTCCACTTCTCCGCCTGACCTGGAAAAGCTGTTTTCTCCCGCCGTGTTCACGACTCGCCGTGTAATCGGAGCTGCTCGGATCGACTCGGGCGTAAACACATCAACACACCTGAGGTCCGGGCCAACGGCCTGGGACCTCTTCCAACCCGATAACACCGAATACCAAAACCGGCTCTGTTACTCAAAGCCCTTTCGCTTACGTTGCCCTCGACACATCCGTCTATAACGCTGTCTTTTCCTTTAAGCTCTCCCATTTCTTTCCTCTCACATCTCCCGCTTGAGCAGCCAACTGTGCGCCTCGGTCTAAGCGTTTGTATTCCCAAATGCTTCCCGTGCAGTGACCGCGGCTCAGGGAGAACACCGAGGAAACAATAATTTGGTTGACTGTCATTATGCTCACACACACACACACACACATGCATGTACAAAGTTGTATTTGAACTGGTCCCAGCTGGACCAAGACCTGGACCTTTACCCCAGTGAACTCACCGCCTGTCCAAACCCTGAACCACAGCGACCGTTTTGAATAAACAGGATTCCAGGTCACAGCCGCACACATTTGATGAGTGTCCATCATAAATACAGAGGAAATTACACACACGCTGTTTGGCTGACGGTCTGCAGGGCTGTTCCAGGACTCTGGAAGCTGGATTCTTGTTCTTCATCGGCCTGATGCCTTACAGCCGACAGCGGTGAGCTTACCGGAGCGTTAAAGACCATTTTGGCCTTTTGTTCGTGACGGTGATCGGAGCTTTAAACGCGTGGACGATCCGAGAACTCCGGTTTCAACTTTCTGGCGTCTTCTGAACAATCACGATGCCTTTGGTGAGTTGAAACATCCAAATCTGACATCTGTGAAACTTTCATCTCGGAGCGTGCAGCCCTGAAAATAGCAGCTTTTCATCACCGATCTCTGAACTACACTCCAGTGTTTGAATTTGGCAGTAAAGGTTTCCTCTTCAACATCACAGCTCTTCACTTTACTCTCATTTCCTGATGCTCTCAGTGCTATTTTCAGCTACTGTATACATACACGGAAAAAATATCCATCCATTCATCATTCATCTATAAATCTATTCATCCATCCATCCATCCATCCATTCATCATTCATCTATAAATCTATTCATCCATCCATCCATCATCCATCCATCATCATCATTCATCTATAAATCTATTCATCATCCATCCATCCATCCATCCATTCATCATTCATCTATAAATCTATTCATCCATCCATCCATCATCCATCCATCCATCATCCATCCATTCATCTATAAATCTATTCATCATCCATCCATCATCCATCCATTCATCATTCATCTATAAATCTATTCATCCATCCGTCCATCATCCATCCATTCATCATTCATCTATAAATCTATTCATCATCCATCCATCCATCCATCCATCTATTCATCAGTCATCTGTCCATCATCCATCCATCCATCTATACATCCATCCATCCATCTATTCATCAGTCCATCCATCCACCCATCCATCCATCCATCCATCCATCCATCTATTCATCTGTCCATCATCCATCCATGTCACACTCCCTATCACACCAATGATTAATTTTGATATTCCACTTCAGCACACGGACACGGGGAGAACACGCAAACATGCAAACTTGGTCTGGGTCTTGAACCCAAGACCTTCTCGCACCGTGCTAACCACTATTTTGATATATGTGCAATAGAAATTGCAATTTAAAAGACATGTAAAATAGTTTACTGTCAATCGTGAGAATAGATTATTAACAATTTATTTGAAAGTTAAATGTTTTATATGAAGCTGCAAATAGAGTCAAAAATGTGGATGTATTAATTAATATAAAAATAAAATAAAATAAAATAAAATAAAATAAAATAAAATAAAAATGAAAATGAAAATGAAAATGAAAATGAAAATGAAAATAAAAATAAAAATAAAAATGAACCATAGACTGTCTTGACAGCGGTACCACGATCGTCGTCGGGTTTTTTTTCCAAAATGCTGAGGCTCAAATTGAACAAGTTCATCTCCATTAACGTTGACGTCTATGCTCACTTGGTTTCAAAAAAAAGAGAAAAATGGATCCAAATATTTGCCGAGCCTTCTACATTTTACCTGTCATGTTTCGGAGTAATTATGTGTCCTGTGTAGTATTAAATTTGTCGAAAAATGTGTGTGCATGCGTCTGTCTCTGTCATCAAATTTATTTGTGGCAGATGGGAAAATAAATCTGAGGATGGATGAAATCATTTCCATTTTCTGTCACCTGGAGTTATGCATGTGTGTGCGTGTGTGCATGCTTAAAGAAGAGGTTGGACGACTCATAACAACGGAGGGAGGAGATCCATAAATTGCAGGAGAGTTAAATCCTGCAGAGAGAAAGAGAAAATGGATGTGAGGAGCGCAGTCACAAATCCTGGTGCACATGTGAGCATCTGTGCCGGTGTAAATCCAGAGGATGAGCAGTCTCCCTGACCTCAGCAACAACGCCACCCTACAATCACCCTCCTGTGAATGAGGCCACCGCCATCCCATCTCATCTCTGCCTCGCTCGCCTTCTCCTTCACCTTTCGTCTCTCCGTGCAATCTCACTTTACAAGACCGACTGCGCGCGCTCAGGTGCTCTCAGAAGAGCTGTGTTAGCACTACCTGTGGCTGGGGATTTCCAAAGTCATTATCTGGGCAGGCACTTGGTGGATTGAAGCGGGCCGGACAGGGAGGTGGAGACGAAAAGGAAGCAGAGGACAAGATGATTCATCTGGGTGTGGAAATGGTGCAGTGGTTGTAAAGACAAAAGGGGTGTGCAGCTCCTAAAACCGTCAAATAATACACATTTAAAGGAGTTTTATCATTAATTAGCATATACTGTATGTGAATGTGCTGCCCGCACATGGCACACACACACACACACACACACGGGTGTTTTCACCACTAGTTTGCATTATGACTGTGTAGGTGTGAATTGATTGATCTTCACTGACTCATCACCAACTCTGATTTGTTGCACAATTAAAGCCTTAAAAATGTTTTAGCATCCAAATATTAACAAACGTTGACCATCAACGCAAAAAAAAAAACAGGAACGTTTCTTTGTTTCTCAAATCCAAGATCCAGGAAATCTGATTCAAAAAAATGCTACAATCCATCACGGTAACCGTTATTTTCTTAAGATTTGGCGTTTGAATTTCCTTGAAGTTTTCTCTCTTTATTCGTGGTGTGATGTGTATCATTTTACACAGACTTACCCAGAAGGCACCTTGATATATCTGGAATCTTTGGAAACTTTTTCACATGAATTTAACAGAGTTTAATGGCGTTTAAGAATCCTGACAGATGTTTCCATCATCATTAGTCTCTAATTACAAAACCAAATGAAAACTATGACACAATTATGGCTTTGAATTGTCTCTCTGTTGTGTGTTGTCACCTACTGATATTTATGTGACAGTGTTGATTCAAACTTGCATTTATCAGTATTTTTGATGTCGACATTGACGAATGACGGCGCGATTGCGAACCCGTTTTATTGTTCAGAACAACAAAAGTCAAGCGAGGAGGCCACAAAATGGACGGTGCGATAAATCAACAAAACTATGGCAGAAACACGTCAAACTCAAGCTGTAATCGCCCTCATGAAAGCAGACAGATAGAAGAGTAGACGCAGATAACGTCTAAAAATCCTCCGGAAAATTATTGTCATTTTTATTGGAGAGCGCACGTTGAATATTATCAGTATATAATGAGCCGCTGAGACAAAACCCATAGAATATGAACTGCTCTGAAAGCTTTGAACCGCATAAAACAACTTGTTTTCACTCGGTGTGCACGGTGGCGCTGCAGCAAGACTCAAATAAAACATTACGAAGGTCCGTCCGTCCACCATCTACAGGGTTTATCTGTGTCAGGATCCTGGTGGGGCGGGAGCCAGTCCATCACGGGGCCAACGCACTCCCATTCACACCTATGGGCTATTTAGATCGTCCAGTTCACCCAAGCTGCATGTCCGCGCCGACACGGGGAGACTCCAGAAAGGACCGGGGCCGGCCCAGGACTCAGACCCGCGACCTTCTCGTGCTAACAGCGCCGCCGTCCCAAAGGTCCTTAAATGGAAGAAGAACCTGACGATCTACATACGGAGAAACGCCTCGAGGAATTAGAGCGTGTCTTTGACTGTAAATACAGGAAGAGCGTTAAACTCGTCAGGCGGAGGACGACACGATAGAACAGCATCTGTTCAGATGGTAATTAGGATAAGGAAATAAGGATAAAACCCGAGTGAGGACGTGGAGACGGAGACAAATAAATGGAGGAAACCAAGCTGCTTCCACATCAGCGCTCTGAGCCGGGCACAACGCCTCGCTGATCGATACCGG
>OMNV01026383.1:9178-19484 GCA_900303265.1 Brotula barbata | reverse complement strand
GAAGAGAATCCAAAAAAGAGAATCAGATGAGTCCTGTTTATATCAAAAGGGTCCATTTTGAGGGGTTTGGATCTGACTATCTATCAGGTGGGGGTCTCTGGGAAAATAAAGGCTTTGTCAAGATTCAAGGGGTTCAAGATTCTTGATTTCCATAGGCACAGTAGGTTACACAGAAGGTAAGAATGAGATTAATATTCGTTAAAAGAGGAAAGTTGAGTTGTGCATCATTTTGTCATGAGGTGCATTGTTGCAAATATTGCATATAACAGTGAATAAAAAGTGTGAAAATGGTGTAAAAACAGTACAAAAACAGTGTAAAACACTGGAAGAGGCTAAAAACAGTAAAAAAAAAAAAAAACACTCAAACAATAACAGTCTAAAACAGTGTGAAACGGTTTAAAAACAATATAGAAACAGTAGTAAAAATGTATGAAAGTGTAAAAAACAGAGTAAAATAAGCGTAAAAACACTGTAATTGTAATAACACTTGACTGACAGCAGCAGTAAATGTAGGTGTGTGAGAGGAGCGGTCTGAGATCATTGCACATTCTCACATTCACTGAGATGATCACACACATCGACAGTTGAAACCGTGATCCAGCAGGTCTGAGATTGGCTGAAACCAGGATGAGAAAACTCAGTATGTCTCCAAGCTGCAACGAGATCAGCTCGAAGCACAGGAGGTAGTTAAGAAACGGACTCAAACCGTAGGCCGCGCCGATACAGCAGCCAGAATGTGACGGGCAGAGGACAAAGTAAACGTGAGGGAACGTGGGACGTGGCTGCTGTTACAACAGAGACAACAACACGTCGTTTTCTCCTTCTGAGAACCAACACATCCAGGATCACGCCCAATTAACCAGAAATTAAACCCAGATAGAACTGATATGATGATTGATTGCTCTTTCTGTTTTGTTTTTTTTTAATTTCTGCATCTGTTTTGGATTTGGCAATGACAATTTCACCGCCTCCACCTTTCAGCTGATACTCAGGCATGTGGGCCGATGAGCAGAGACGAGAACTCAGGGTGTGTGAGTTTACATGTTTGGCACCAGATCACAGCCATCATTTAACACCTGTGTGCTCAGGACGTTGTTGCTGCGCCTGTTGGTGTTCATATACGGTGCGTACGGACGGTATAGATGTTTAGGATTTTACTCAGTAATGTGGCTCCTTAAATCTGTATAGTCCAGACCGGGAGCTCCCTATGGGTGTCATGATGATCCAACGGTTGTCTTTCCTGTGTGTCTTCCAAAAGATTTTCTGTGTGTTCAGCACAAAGGTGAATAACGTGGCGTGGTCTTTATGGATAGATGAACATCAACCCAAGGAATATACACACACACACACACACACACACACACAGAAAACTAATTTTTACTCAACAATTTCCCGATGTGAGATTCAGAGATTTACTTCCTGCCTGGCACTAAGCCTCCTGGGTACTCCGAGGGCCATGCACCAAATAACTTTTTAAGCTTGCGTCACTTACAGTTACAGAGATAGAGCCTCACTTCCTGCTTGGACTCCATCTGTACTCACCTTCTTCTGGATGATGAAATCTGTGGGAAAATGAAGGCCGTGAAAAAATAAAAAAAGTAGAACATTTTGTCCAATGCACAAAAGTGACATCAGAGGTGTGGAGGTCGAGTCAGTCCAGCAGAAAAGATGCTGAGGAGCATCAAACGTGGGGAGAAGGTGGTCCCGGGTCGGTGTGCAGACAGGACCCAGACTGAAGATGACAGAGAGTTATATAATACATGATATTATTCATTCCCAACCTATATCGTATACTTTTATAGTTTTGCTCAGCAGATTTGCTGGTGGTGAATGTGTTAAACTTGTTCAGTAAGCTGTAATATTCAGCCTGATCCGTGGTATCAGCTGGGTTCGACCGTGGACTGACAGAAAATTTGATTGGAAATTAAAAACGACCACAAACATGCTCGCATGTCTGACAGGCTGTAAATCAAAATATGGAACTGCATCCTGATCAGGATCACCGAAACTGCTGCTGAAGGTCAAACAAAAGTTGGACACAGTTTAGGAAAGTTTTCAGACGACGTTACAGTGAGCAAGAAAACAACAGACGATCGTGGAAAACTACAATAACAACCATGAGTCACACGGGATGACAGCTGTAATCACACATACTGGAAGACGAGATCACTGTCGCTTCAGATGCAGGAAGTGGGTTGGGTGTAAGCAAACCAGTCAATCGTGAGGGAATTCAAGTGGCGTGGCATGGCATGGCGTGGCGTGGTGTGGCATGGCAAGGCATGGCATGGCGTGGTGTGGCATGGCGTGGTGTGGCATGGCGTGGTGTGCATGCATTAAGTAAATACGAGGTCTGTGCCTGCAAAAATAATGAGTTTTTCTGTAAAATATGTCTGAGGAGAGACCAAAACTGGGTCTTTTTTAGTCACGTGGCATGGCGTGGTGTGGCGTGGCATGGCGTGGTGTGGCGTGGGTGGTAGGGTGGTCGCCCAGTGATCAAAGGGTTGCCAGTTCGATAACCCCACCCGTCCAAGACCCTAACCCTGAATTGCTCCTGACAGCCAAGTGGGCCTTGCATGGTTACCTCGGCTGTCGGTGTGTGAATGTGTGTGTGTGTGTGTGTGAATGGGTGAATGAGATTCAAACGTTGAACAGTGCTTTGGAGCTGTAGAAATGCAGTCCATTTACCAAACCGTGATTAGTAAACATTACAAGTCCCAAACACACTTAATGCACATTCACCTTAGCCAGACTTACACAACGATCATGAAAATAAGATTATCGACTTTCCTGCTGTCAGAACTCACAAAGGACAGCCTGTAAAAATTCCCCCTCGGTGTGCGTTTGGCTTTTTGGCGCTTTGTGTTGCATCGTAGTGAAAGGAATTCATTGAGTTTAAGCTCCTCCCCAAAATACTTCCAAAACGTGTTCGGTGGCCTTTGGAAAACCCCGTGACATCATCAGGGAGAAAGTAAATAAATACTCTGCAGACAGAAGACAGTCAGAAAACCAGCACCGAGCAGAACCAGTAGGACTGGAGATAAAAGCAAGATCACCCTTCAGTTTGTTGTTGTTGTTGTTGATCGATTGACATCACAGCATCATGGTGGACCAGCTGATGTTTAGTAAGGAAAACTGCAAGATGATCCAGGCGGTGGAGAAGTCCTTCGGCCCGGCGGGGAGCCCTCTGTACCGGCCGGATCGGACTCTGATCGGAGAGGGCCACCTGGTGAAGCAGAGCCGTCGGGGGCCTCAGAGGAAGGCCTTCTTCCTTTTCAATGACATCTTGGTGTACGGCAGCATCCTCGTGAATGGCCGCTGGTACCAAAACCAGAAGATCATTCCTCTAGGTGAGAAATACAAACACGCTAAGACATCACGGCAAACATCCAACAGTTGGTTTGGACCCATGAGGTCATCGTGTTCCCTCTCATTTCAGAGGACATCGAGATAGAGGACCTGGAGGACAGCGAGCGGATGAAGAACCAGTGGCTGTTACGAACACCGCGCAAGTCTTTCTACGTGTCAGCGTGCTCGTCCGAGGAGAAGCGGGCCTGGGTGGAACACATAGAGGACTGCCGTACTACCAAGCTGAAGCGAGGCGGCTGCCGGGCCAGCGGCATCTTCGCTCCCAACTGGATCCCGGACCGGGGCGCGGAGAGATGCATGCGCTGCTTCGACAAGTTCAACAAAGTCAGCAGACGGCGACACCACTGCAGGAACTGCGGCTTCTTGGTCTGCAATTTCTGCTCCAAGCAGCGAGCGGTGATCGGACACATCCACCAGTCCAAAGGGGTGAGGGTGTGCCGAGTGTGTCACACGAGTCTGCTGACGGAGGAATCGGAGAAGAACTATCGTCTGAGAGGGGACAGCACCGAGACGCACGGCTCAGACGAGTCCGGTGACGAGCAGGAGGTCCAGGAGCCCACGGAGGAGCAGGTTCCCAGCTGGTGGCCGGACACTGAGATGTCCTGCTGTTCCACGTACATTTACATCAGACCAGAACACGTGACGCCATAGTTTGCTTATTCTGGAGCATCCGGTCGTCCGAGCGGTTTGATTGTTTTCTGAACATATTTGCTTTGTGTTAGCAAATATCAACACAAAGCTTTTTATCCCACGTATATATACAGTATTTATATATATCTATATATGTGTGTATGTGTACTATCTAATGGTAGATCTAGAGTATGCCTTCAGTCAGGCTTCGTGTTCCAGTTGCAGGTGTGTATTACTTCACCGTGTCATTGAATGTAACTTAACGGTCTTTTTTTTTTGTGTGATTCAATTTTATACTTTATTTATATTTCAAGTTTACACATTCATGTCAGGAATTTTATGTATCGTACAACAGTAAATATAGTTGTCTTTGTCTGTGTCATGGCTGTATTCTACAAATGGAAAATCTCTGATTCAAATTTGGATTTGAATGGACTGGGATGAACTACAAACAATAAAGCACCATGAAAGATTTTCTGGTTGTTTTTACTGTATTATGATGACGATGATGAAGATGATGATGATTATTATAACATTATATAAGATAAAATAAAACAAGATAAACATTATTAATCCCACATTCTGGAAATTATTATTCTCTGCATTTAATCCATCCTAACTATGAGGAGCAGTTATGATTATTATGATTATTATTAAATACACAGTCTTGGTCCAAAGTCTTGGTCCCCCTATCTAACCTGGTGTTTGTTGTTCTTTTTTCCAGCAGTTTTTCATTTTGACAGTAAATAGTGATGAAAGTCGGACAAATCCAGATGTTATCAATGACATTAATTAGGGCTCCAATCCATCTAGGTTGAAGAGAGCCTGGTTCAAAGGGAGGTCCCACTAAATCCTGGACCCTTTAGCCTGTAGAAGCTGTTCTTTTCTGATTTTTAATACTGCAGACACATTTCCTGTATTTTCTGACAGAACAGGAACCATGAACTCAATACAACATTATTATTATTATTATTATTGTTGTTGTTGTGGTTGTTTTTGTTGTTCATCCCGGTCTATCACAGGGCTGATGCATGGAGACGGACAGCTTAATCACACTCCAATCCACACCTATGGGAAATTTAGATACTCCAATTCATGTAAACTTTATGTTTTTAGAGGTGGGAGGGAACCAGAGTACCAGGATGAAACCCACTCAGGAACAGGGAGGACACGCAAACTCCACACATGATTTATTATTATTATTATCATGCTGTTGTTGTTGTTGTTGTTGTGTTGAGTTTTTGGTTCTTATTCTTGTTCTTCCATTGGATAAGTTCCCGTTAGGAGATGTGTGTTAGTAAAATCAGCAGTCAAACTGGTGGAGACCTTCAGGGCTGAAACACTTTCCCACTGTGGAGAAGTGTTGAGATGTGATGCAATGGTTTCTAGTCGAACGCGGCGATTGGGTGAAAGCCTTTCTGTTTGCTACGATAACTTGATGTTACTGTGACGGATCATGAAAGCAGCAGATTAAAAATACCCCTCACCTCGTTCCTTACTCTCCGCTCTCCCGCTTGCTCATTAGTTTGAAGGGATTTCACAGTTCAATACAAACCTGCGTGCAAACATTTGTCCATGAGTACATATTCATTTTTTTAGGATCAACTAAAGAAGTCATCTTGTCAGATTAAACATTGTCAGAATGACCAAAAATCTCCCAAAGTCTAGTTATCACTTTTTAGTTTATCTGAACTGGGGCAAACCTAATATTAACATTTATATAAGTACACTTTTATTTCCTCCTGTTATCTTGTGCAACTTACTGTAAATCATACTTTTTTTTCTTGTCTCGCCTCGTCTTGTCTTTCATCTCCTCTCATCTCATCTCGTCTTATCTTACGAGCATAAGATAAGATATGTGCCTCTTTTTGGGCAAAGCACATCTCCCATCAATGAGTTATTGTTTTGAATACCTATCAAACCTGTCGGACGTCTCTCTGCAACCTTCCAAGTTGGTTTCGGGAACAAGGAAATGTTCTATTCCATTCTGCTGAGTTACACCTTTGAATGTGAGCACTGAACAAACTGTTCTTCATAGCAGCCATGAATGTTTCCAGAGGTAATGAATAGAGATGGCCCCCGGAAATGGAAGGCAGCTTCAAATGATGCAATGCAATTTGTCCGATAATTACACTGCAATTAGGCGTTATATCTGCCTCATCAATTATAATTATTATCATTACGGCATCATAGTTATATAACGCTAAATGCATTTTAAAATACACGATGACAGCTAACAACACTGAAACTTGTTTTTGTCCCATGTACGTTTGTTAAAGTAAATTATGTTCTTCATTATTTAGTATAAGGTCTATTTAATCCTTGATCATGTACATATACATTTCTGAACGATCACAGATGGTTACTGTTCGAATGTGTCATTGGCTGTAGGTTTACTGTTGACCGGGACCAGGACCAGGAAGTACACCTTTACACATTCATAATCCTCGCTTCTTCTGCTTAAGGGTGGAGAAACAAAGAGGGAATAACTGGGTAATCCCCGCTGGTTTACCCAAAACCCCCGAGGCTGTCACCACAGATTATTTAAATAATTTGTCTTATTGAATAGTTGCTATTTTAAAGTAAGTAAGTAAAACAAAATGCTTCACTAAATGATAACAAACTATCCACAGCATTTTAATTTGAGCGACTTCACTTTATGCTTCAAGAGAATAATATTTTCATACTTTAAAATTTGGGAAAATTGAATTAGAATTAAATAAACAAATAATTAATTTGTTAAGTTAATTACCTCTCTCAGTTTTAATGCATGTTTTTTTAATGTATTAGGGTTAGGTGATGTACAGGTGATGAGTTTTAATGTTGATACTGTACAACGCTTCGCTGAACAAAAGCACTTCAATATGTGTAGCATGAGAACAAACAAAAAGGACGTCTTCCGTAAAAGATTGGTATCATATTTGTCTATTCAGATAAACATACTTACTTCTTATTCTTCAGTATGACTTACAGCAGAAAACCCCCCAAAGAATTAAAAAGTGAATAAATAATTGGATACAAAAGGTAAAAATAACACAACATAAAATAACTTTCACTTGTTGTTACGTGTTGAGACTTATGACATAACAGTTTAAATAATTATTTCTATGGCTTGGAAGTACAGGGGCAGTTTGGTTGCCTTACTTAAACAACATACATTCAAAGTAAGTCATCCGGTCAAAAAACTTTGCCGAATCCTCGATTCCATGAATATTTCACACATTTATTCTAATGGGGTATTTGTGACGTACAAATTAGATGAACATTAATTTGAGAAAATGCTATTTCTCTTATTTCACAAAACAGCAGTGAGAACTTTTCCATGTACACAGAATGATTTGATCTAAGATTGATGCCTAATATTTATATATTACTTTACCATGTTGATGATGAATTAATGCAATTTTAGCTTTTAATTGACCATTTGAAGCACCCGTTTCCTGTTTAGAAGAGTATCGCACGCGCTGTGGCACGTTTTAAGACTCTGTTTCTTGTTTTCTGTTGTGTTGTTGACCTTATGATACACACTACACAACAAATCAATTTTCCTCCAAGACAGTAGATCCGATCCTGAAACTCCATTCTCACACACACTTTTATTTTTGCCTTCAGCCTTCGTAGCAACAGCAAACCTAGCTCTGCACGTGTACGCTCTGTGGACGAACGTTCTGAGGCTCCAACGGAGGAATTTGATGCTGTGCCATGCATGGTGAAAAGCACGACAATCAGCAGGACAATCAGAGACCGGTGAGCTGGGACATGTCTCAATCGTTTGAACAGGAGAGACAGAGTAAACAGCTCAGTCAGTTAATGAGGGGAGTATCTGCTGGTAAAGTTCACTCATGTTCATTTCCTGGAACGCTGCTGTCAGCTCTGATACAGACTGGTATTCTTTCACTAGAAAACCTTTGGCACTGACAGAGAGTCACAGAGAGACACACACACACACACACACACACACACACAGAAACAAAGAGAGGCCATTAGTATCACTGTCGTGTGAACCAACACTCACTTACAAGGGTGTGTTACATATTTACATGCACTCAACAATGCAATCTTTTCGATCACATTAAGGTGCAAACATGAGGTTAAAAAAATTGATGAATTGCTTAAATCATAGCATCAAAGTTTTAAAATGCATGTAAACATTGTGATAGTACGACCCTGAGATTTCTTGGCAGATTCGGTGTTGTTAATCCAGTAGCATTTTATCACACCGACGTCATGTGTCTGTAATCCATACCCATGTTTGCAGCAGGATGATGGGGCTTCACTGAGCATCTTCATCATCCTCTCTTTGCACTTCCTGCCTGAGGAATCGACATCCACCTTCACCGTCTTCAGGAGGTGACAGAACTCCTGAGGAGACGTTACAGTCAGAGGAATAAACACCAAACAACAACAAACACGCACGCATTCTTGGTTTGGTCATAATAAAAATAAATAACACAAACTCACAAATAAAACGCTTCAGTTTTACAATTCTGTAACTCCTACAGAAAAGACACTTTTGACACTTACAGAAACTTTAGGCTTCCTGTGGTAACCTATAGTGACCCTATAGTTACTTTAGGGAGCCGTCTGCACCAAAGCGCCTCTCTGTTTCGATGTTTAAGACGTACAGCACGAGTAAGAGCAGACAGGACTTCTGCATAAAAGCAGCCTTTGTTCATTCCAGTTTTAGTGTAGTATGTTGCTGAGTGCTGATGTGGGTTCGTACCTTGATGTTCCGTCTGGCTCCCTGCAGAACAATCAGTATATGTCGTCCCAGTAATAACCTCCCAGTCAGCTGGAGCTGCAGGGTCCAGCGTTCCAGCAGTCCGACGTAGCGACTTCGAGATCGGATGTGATCCAACGACAGCACTGCAGTCCACTCATCTTCCTCTTCTTCTCTCTCTGTCACATCTTCCTCACATCCTCTGTCGTCTGCCACCTCCACACACTCCTATTTTGTGAAAACAACTCTAATTTGACAAATGACCAAAATAAATAGTCATGATTTATTTGTAAGTTTATAATTTTACTCTTCATCTTTAATCCATATGTTTAAATTTAAGAGTCCAGCATGCCTTAATTATGTTGCCTTTAATGATCGTATGGTTATTTTTATTCTTTTCTGTATTTTGTTACAATCAAAAGAAAGTGAACACACGGACTTTTCTTTCTTGTGAACACCAGGTACCAGACTCCACTGATGCATGAACATCAGGCCTGCAGACGTCACACTTTCCACTACAATGTTTTTTTTTATTTACTTACTGATGTAGAACAACGACATGAATGCAGATTTCATTTTTAGCTCCTGGTCCTATTCAAACATAACCCAGTTGCTATTTGTTTTCTTTTCCATTGATGTATTGTTTTCTTTTGCTCTTGACACATTGTTTTCTTTTGCTCTTGACACATTGTTTTCTTTTTCTATCTATCTAATCTGAGGTCACCTCGACACACTCTGTTGCAGAGCATGCTTGGAATAAATCTGTCATACTGACCTGACATCAACTTATTCAAATGAACAATAACAGCACATTTGTACCCCTAAATTCATTTCAACAAATATAATTTTTACATAATTGCCATTCTTTTTTAGTATATTCCTCTCCAGCCATCGCCATCCCACCCCTCTTACCTGTAGCCACACAACCAGCTGATGAACCATGGGTTCTGGTGGTAGAGCTGCAGCTTGCTCCAGCAGCTGCTGTCTGATCCCATCACACTGACTTCTGGAAAGACCAGGGGAGGCAACGGATATGTCGGGAGGACAGGAGGGGTACTGGGGGTGCAAAACGAACACCAGACTTACCTCCACCCCTCTCTCCTGTCCTGCAGTGCTTTTGATTTGGATTATGAGGCCATCCTCACCTAGAAAGCAAACAGCAAAGAAAGTTGCAGCTTCTCCTCTGAGGCACACGAGAGTGTTGCCATTTTCTTATTGGCTGTTGTGATTCATGGTTTATTTTAAAGTTTGATAGTGCAGTTTTTCATTCAAATCAGACATCTAAACCCAGCATGTATGTGTAAATCACGATGGATAACTAGAATGCTACACTTTAATTTATTTAAGCTGTACATTGTACAGCGCCATTGATTCCTTTTCGATAGCTTAGCTCACTGTGCTGGAAATCATTGTTTACATCCTGGTTTAACACTGCTACACTCACACAAGCTTATCATGACAGCTGGTGGTGATTTTAGGAATAACAGCAGGACACAGATTTTCCAAATTGCTGTACATTCACATGACGTCAATTGCAATACTATTGCAAAATACTGTATCACGATGTGTTTTTTTTCTGCCCCTAATACA